>PVKC010008737.1:0-27668 GCA_004027635.1 Crocidura indochinensis
TTCTGCTTATAAATGACGAGCACAAACATAACTTTCCCAATAGTGCTGTGTTCTTAGACACATGAAACTTTTAAGCATTTAAAAATATAACTATTTTCATTGAGAAAAAGACCCTTTATTTCTTGATAATTAGTTTAAGCCTTAACTTAGAGAAACACAAGAAAATGTCTTCTTTGGAATTGGAGATACACTACAGTAGATTTGTCATGCACAATCTACCATGTTGGATCAAAACCATCTCATAGGGCCTTGGAATCCCACCAAAACCAAGTGTGTGCATATATATTTTTTCTTATTATTGTTAACTATGCAATGTTTATGATGGAGTTGTGTTGGAAACATTAAGCATATAGATTGATATAGCACTACCATATGCTTTTCTAAAGCTTTAATTCAGATCAATAAAACTCACAAAACTAGAGAAATCATAATTGCTGATAAATATAAGTATTATTATTTTAGTAATAGTGAAATTATTCTACTATCTCTTCTGGATGAACATAATATTCAGCATAAATCCATACTAAATGGTGAAACATTCCTTGATATTTTATATTTTAATATATTATAAATATTAATTTATTTAACTATTAAATTAAATGAATAGATATAAAATAATTATATTTTAATGTAAAACATAACATAAACCATCAACAATTTGTACTTTTAAAGGATTGAATTTTTAAAGGCAGAATTTATAACACAACTGGTAGGGCATTTTTCTTGCATGTGGCTGACCTGGATTCTATTCTTGATATTCTATATGGTTCCCCTAGTTTGTCAGGAGCAATTTTCAAATGCAGAGTTAGGAATAACTCTGAGCATTGCTGGCTGTGGCCTCAACCAAAAATAAAATAATATATTGAGATTTTAACATATTTACTGAATATAATTGCAAATATATCTGGTGAAGTTTTATATTATTTAATACAATCATTTTAAGTTGGTGAGTGTATGAATCAAAATTAATAATTAAGAATACTTAATAATAGTTACTGTTTACCACTTATTAAGTATTTAGACAATACC
The DNA here is from genome assembly GCA_004027635.1 of Crocidura indochinensis. NCBI lineage: Eukaryota > Metazoa > Chordata > Mammalia > Eulipotyphla > Soricidae > Crocidura > Crocidura indochinensis. The sequence goes on from PVKC010008737.1 coordinate 1,030, forward strand.
GTGCAAAGGAAGTTACAGGATCAGTCAAAGGTTTGAGTTAATAAAAAGATAAGGGATACTAATAACTTCTATAAAAATGAGTACATTGACATTTCAAAGGTAATTTTTGTGAATTACTAGCATTAGAAAAAGATTAATTATTCAAAATCATATTTAAAGAAACAGCTTTATCTTTTAATTTATCAAAATTTCACAGTTGTACTTTTATTTAGACAGTAAATCAGAATTACTCTAGAAGCAAAGTATGGAGAGAGATTCAAGTTGTCAAGTGTAAAAATTTTAGAATTAATCTTTAATATTTTGAATTCTCTAACTATTAATGTAAACTTTTTTCTTAACATTGCTATAATTTATTCAAAATTTTATAGTCACATAATTTAAGCAATTTCTGTTGTAATAAGTATTTAATATTACCAATTTCCTTTTTCTGATGAATAAATTTGATCAATATACAAGATAGTCTAAGAGTTAAGAAACAAAACTGAATATTGAATTGATTACATAGGGGCAGGCTGCTTGCCTTAGACATATTTGAATCTGGTTGGATCCCTGGCACATATACGGTCTCCGGAGTGCCATCAAAGAGTGTTTCCTATTTGTAGGAAGCACCAAATACTCATCTATAGGCTTCAATGACTTTGCCCAACTCCCAAATTTAATATATGTCACTAATTTCTGACCAAAGAATACAAGATTATAAGGAACATAAACAATATCAAGAGTATTTAAAAATTACAAATGGTATGTTGACATGTAACTTACAACTTGTTTAAAAATAATAAAATATCTATAAATTTACTGTATTTTATCATATCTTGAGTCAAGAAAACAATAGCAAATAACTAGAAAGGCATTCCTTATATAAAATGCATAGTTTGGAAGTTTTTTTCCACACTGGGATTTCTGTCTCAGAGAAATTTGAAATAAAATTATAATTATCCAGTTTACAGTAAAGAATTCACTATCAAAAAAATTCACTATCATCCAATTGGAATGAGTGATGAACAATTCTCAATTAAATAATAAAAATAATATTAAATATTATGCTATGATATTTAATTGCATAATGTAAATGAATGTCTAAGTAAATTTATATTGCATGACTTTGAAGTATATATTTTTCTATCACAGTATAAACTACTACCATGTAATTTCCAATAACTATTTAAGATAGATACTCTTTTTTATTTTTTTGTCTTTGTTTTGATTTTGGCCAAACCTGTTTGACGCTCAAGGGTTACTCCTGTCTATATTCTCAGAAATCACTCCTGGCTTTGGGGGGTACCATATAAGAAGTTGGGGGATCCAACCACCGTCTGTCCTAGATTAGTGCTTGCAAGGCAGACGCCTTACTTCTAGCATCACTTCGCTGGCCCCAGGATAGTTACTCTTAAATAAAATTGCTTTCTTATTATTATCTCTACACTTTGAATAGGTTTTACATTGATTAAGAGTCTGAATTTTATTTGACATGGTAAGTTACAAAACATTGAGTAAAAGATATCATTTTGACAAAAATAAAATGTTAAGAAAAAATTCCTAGAATAAAGTAATTGATTTGTTGTGCATAAAGGGGACTCAAGAATATAAAATACCAATAAAACTACAGTATTATTTACTGTATTCAAAAGTTCTATACTAACTATATTTTTAAAAAAGCTTTTTGAAAATGTTAAAGTAGCTTTCCAAATAGTGCATTATTTATTATAATTAAAAAGCTTTAAACGAATACTTGTGATTTCATAGTGAAAATGATTACTTTAAGATAACTGGTTAAATTAGTTTATATATTCAAAAGCAAGTAGTTACTAAATATTGACTTATAGTAACGGGTATTCACTGACTTTTTCAAGTTTTGTTGACCAAGTTGTATTACTGCAGTTTTACTAATACACTGTTTCTTCATGTTTTGCATTTTCATTACAATAAATTATACCTCAATTGTTCAAACCAAAATTTCTTATCTTTCCTTAACACATTTCTCCCATTACCAGTGTTAAAATCATAAATAAACATGTACTGGTGCCTACTAGATGTTTCATAATTTGAATAATGAAATATCATTATCTCTCTTAATATTAACATGTATATGAGTATACACTTAGGAAACCTCACTTCCATAAAATTCAGGAGAAATAAATAAACATTTGTCTTTAATGATGTGTTCAGTTTCTTAAACTTGAATTGTACTAATTATTTATAAACATTTAATGGGAAACTGATCATTATTATTTATAGAAATCTTTTTTTTTCTAAAACTGTGTTCAGGGGTCAGGGATTATAATAGAGTGCATAATGTGTTTGCTCATGTTGGGTCTTCTTCATGCCATTTGGTCTCTGGAGTCTACTAAGATTAGTATAAGGAGTATACTTTGAGCACCAAAAAAAACCCGCCACATACCCCCCAAAATGTGATCCTGATAACTTGAGATACTATATCAGGTAGGTCACTTACCTTGCAAGTAACAAAATCATGTTTAACTTCAGCCCTGAATTTTACCCTGAATATTTCAGCCATAAGTGATATCTGAGTGCATCCAGGAGTAAGCCCAGAACACAAGTGGATGAGCACAGAACCAAAGCATATATAAAATTGTTTTCAATGGAAACTAACTTATCGCTCAAGAAATGTGGACATTCTAATTTAAAACCTAATTTTCCATTTAAACAAGTGATTCCTGAGTTCAATTTCTGTGCTTGATCACAAGTCATAGCAACTTCTACCTTTTGTAGTTAATCTACCTCATGTAGAAATGATGTACTGAATACACTCTGCACATTGCCTATTCCATTAAAGATTATTGAGATTTCTATTTACTGAATATTTTGCACACTGAGAAATTGAACAGCTAATATAAATGCATGACTTGGGGCTGGAACAGTGGCACAGCAGTTTGCAGGCAGGCAGCTGATCTAGGACGAACTGCGGGCTGTTCGATCCCCCGAAGTCCCATGTTTTACACCAAGTAAAGAGTGATTTCTGGGGCCAGGCGGTGGCGCTAGAGATAAGGTGCCTACCTTGCCTGCGTTAACCTAGGACGGACCACAGTTCGATCCCCCGGTTCCCCATATGATCCCCAGTGCCTGCCAGGAGCGACTTCTGAGCGAATAGCCCAGAGTAACCCCTGAGTGTCATCGGGCGTCATCGAGTGTCATCATTTAACTATATGTATGATGCTTATTATCTGATATACATTTCATATATAATTTGTATGGTATATATCATTTGAATTGCAGATTAAGAAAACTTTATAATGGGTTTTAAATAAATGCAGAATTTTAGTAAAATTTGAAATACAAGTAAAAACTAATGCAATTATCACAAAGTTATTAACTTTGAGATAAGTTTAAAATGAAACAGAACATATTTTTAAAGCAAACAATAGGAATAAAGTTGAAAAATAGGAGATTCCCCAGTATAAATTAAATCCTAAGACAACTGAATGGGAAGGAAGAGGCTGTCTTTACTCTGAATATTAATGAACATATTCAATATGTGGCCTGAAAATATTTGACATTTTCATATAAAAAGCATTTTATTTGAATCAAGTTACATAGTATATTGATGTGGAACTAAAATATTTTTATTAGCTTATCTTCAACCTCTACTTAAAAATATAATTGTCTTCAACTAAAAGATGTTATTTTCTTCAAAGTATGTTTGTCTGTCAATGTGACTCATCCTAATGGCATTCAGAACTCTAGGAGCTAGAGTTGATTTTCATATTTTGTAAAGAGAGAAGCTTATATCGAAATGCTATGAAAACATATCCACTCTGAAAACCTGAAATTATTTTAAAAATGTTTTCAACCTAAAAATGTAAAATGAATCAACAATAATAAGTACTAAATATATATTTTATTTGAAATTTAAACTTGGCTCTGATTCTTGTGGAGTATATTGTGTAGGTTATATTTTCAATTGTTTTGACATTATATAACACTAACATAATAGATAATTTAAATAATCCAGAAAGCCCGATTACTGACTAAATTGATCATTCATCTCAGCATACTAATTTTATCAGTTTCATAGCTTTTAAAATTGATTTATTAGAAAATTTTATCTAAAGTACTTTATTATAGATTAATAACTATTTAACTAAATGTATGATGCTTATAAAATATTTGGAAATTTTTCAATGAGACAAATAAAGTATTAGGAAGATTTTAAGGGTTATTGTAAAATATACATTTTTATATAATAAAATTTTTTACCTCAATTTTGACCTCAATTTGACCTCAAAATTTGACCTCAATATGAAATCAGGGTTAATTTTTCATGGCCACTTTTTTCCCTAAATTTTATAGAAATATATAACTTCAGAAGTTTTCCCCCTTATAAGTAGAAATAATTTAAGTTGAAATAATTCAACACAAATAAAACATTTCCTCATTATTTTAATATAGCGAACATATTTGAATGCTATTTTCCAGTGCTGAAACCATATAGACAATGATGGATTATCAAACTGAGTTTAGAGGATACTAAAAAATTCTGTAAGAGAAAAAAAATAAATTACCAAAACTAATAATTAGATATAAAATTATGACAACTTGGTACAAATTTTCTTTTAAACAAAAAAAAACTCTATAATATACTAACAACTTCATAAGGTCAAACTCCATAAAACAATTATTTTGCTTGGAAAATACAGAATATATTCCCCACCTCCATGTTATACTTTTAAAAGAAAATAAGGCTAGAAAAAAATCCACCCAACGGTAAGAAAAACATATAAGTTAAAAATGATAATGTTCTGAATGTCTACCCTGTTATTTAGTCTAAATTTATTTGTGGAAAAGACAAATTTGTGATAAATTTATTAGTGGAAAGGGCAAATTATAGCTAAGAAGGCTGTGTGACAATTATACATTTTAAGAAAGATTTTCTCAGAGTGAAAAGTTCACAAAAATCTTAGACATAGGACTCAGATATCAAAATATATTATTGCAAATTTAAGAGTAAGTGACATCTTGACTGAAATTATTGAGTCAAGATACCAATTCCCCAATATAACATATAAAGTTAGTTAAGATTTTCAATAGTGCTTTAATATAATTATTATATTCTATCAAATATTAACATATGAATACATTTTCATTTATGTTTAATTCTAATGTCCTTTTTTGGTTTTTCGCGCCACACCCGTTTGATGTTCAGGGATTACTCCTGGCTAAGCGCTCAGAAATTGCCCCTGGCTTGTGGGGACCATATGGGATGCGAGGGGATCGAAACCGCGATCCTTTCCTTGGCTAGTGTTTGCAAGGCAAACACCTTTACCTCTAGTTCCACCTCGCTGGCCCCTTAATTCTAGTTTAATGAAAAATAAAATTGATATATTCTACAGTGAGTATCTAAATTATGTACTGTTGATTGATCCTATATATCTAGTGATACCAAATGTGGTCTTATAAATGATAAATAGGAATCCCAAAGTTTCTGGATATTATTTTCAAATCTTTTTATAGGATAACTGCATTTTGGTGATTGGTCTTAAAAATATAAATCCATATTTCATTTTACATTACAAAAATAACATGTGGCTTAGTGCATGTTAGGTATTGAGGTTATACTGCTAAAACCACCGTCTAAAATTTCCAAAGAGCTTACTATTGGAGACTACTAAATAGGGAAGCATTAACAAAAATAAGAAATAAAACCACATCAGTGCTCACTATACCCTGAAGAGAATAGGTGAAATACTACAGAGGATAAAATGAATTATTTACAGAAATATTCTGAGGATAAAGTATACGCAGCTAGCAGAATATTACTGAACATTATAGAGCTGCATTTTCATTAGTGCTTCATCTCTAACCATTTTCTAAGCAGATTTTTTCAAGTTAATGCATCAAATATTATACCCACTTATTCAAAATTATGCCTGTTCATAAAAATGCTTGGTAATAATTTTAAAAAGGTTAATTAAACTAGCACCAGCAAGACACTGAATATGAAAATGGATTCCTAACAATAAACGACCTATTTACAATGTCAGGTTTTTTGCAGTGTTTTGTGGTGCATCCTTAGATTGTCCAAGGACTGCAACAATTTATTAAAGTAAATATTATAAACTACATATTACCACTTTTTAGGTCATAATCTTTATTTTGAGCACTCTGCTATAAAAATTCACTAATTTTATAGTTTCATTCCATTCTTCCCTCAGCAAGAAAATGGCTATATTTGAGTAATCCAATTGCCACTTGTAAATGCTCAATCTTTTTCTTTTATCACAAAATGAAGTTGTGTAAGCAAATTATTTCACATATCCAAAGAGGCAGAAATATTCATTAAATATACCTTGATATGGAGCACTAAATCCACGGTATCGGTGATTGCTGTCTGTAACAAAATGCAGTCTGAGCCAGTTTTTGTTGCTGATAATTGGTGGTGGTATATTCATTCCAGACAACCTGAATTATGAAAGACAACAACAAACAATTTTAAAAAGATTTTCTGGAATAAATGGTTTTCTTAGATAAGGGACCCCTAATTGCCATGAATTTGGACTTCAGCTTGCTAAGTATTAAGTAAACAGTAATTTTATACATAGAAAATTTAAAGAACAGTGCAATTCCAAACATGTGTCCTTTCAATTTTATATATTAATAAGACAAACTGCTAACTGTATATGACTCTGATACATTCCAAATAACAACATTGATAGAATGATAAATATAATTAATATGGATCTAAGAGTGCCAACTAATAGGTTTCCTCTATAGACATTGATATAGTGTCCTTACAAAGAGAGGAAAGAGGAAATAATTAAAAAGCATGTTATCTTTTCTATTTAATATATTTTAAAATTTTCCTGTTCAAAGTCTAGTTTCATAATGCCCTTTCTAAGGTTAAAGCAGTATTCCAATATGATTTTAAAATGCTACATTTTATGGCTTTTTCCCCACAATACATAGTTATACAGTACATTAGAGATCTGCACTGATTGATCATTAGAAAACATGCATTTTAATATATAATTCACATCCACAATGTTATGCTGTTACTAGCCCTTCATTTCATTAAAGCATTTTATTTCATTAAACTATTTCATTAAAGTACTTACTTAAAATTTTAAAGTTGCCCCAGACATTGATCAAATTAATCTGTGAAATAATTTTCATAAATGCAAGTGAAGCATTTATATGATCTTATTTTATAAAGAAAAATCACTCAAGCTACTTATATAAATTCACAAAGGGGGCCAGAGTGGTTGTGCAGAACGGTTCAATCCCCAGCATCCCATATGGTCCCCCAAGTCAGAGCAACTTCTCAGTGCATAGCCAGGAGTAACCTCTGATTGTCACCGTGTGTGGCCCAAAAAACAAAACCAAAAAAATTTATTTATAAAGTCTTATGTTCAAAAGAAAATAATATATAATAAAATAATATTTTGAACAATAGTCTTAGTAAGTAGCATCTGGCATAAGTTAAAAATGCTCTTAATAAGATAAAGACAAAGTTATAAAACAATGTATGTGAGAACGTTGATGGTGTAAACTGTAAAGAAAGGTACTTTCAAATTTTTATGATTTTTTTTTAGTTGATTGTACCAGAACAGGAGTAGGGGAATATTGGGAGATATATATTTGGGCATGTCAGAAATGGTGAGACATGAATGTTGCTAGTAGAAATGTCTTTTTAACATATGTCTTTCTTATTTACAACAAACTCACTTGTGTTAGGATATTTGAGAATAAATTTAACTAGTTTAGTGAATGCCTGCTGCCCAATCATAAAAATATGAATTCTCCTTTACTGTATTACGGTAGTCTTGGATATACAGAATTCCCCTGGTAGTTTTGTGTAATCTGATTTTCTTGGATTATAAATTTAAAATGGTTAATTCTCACCATATCTTTCAACTGTGTTCTCTGAAATGTATGTCCTTTAACTTCTTTCATGTAAATGGTATGAATGGTCTGGTCTCACTGTCTATTACAACTCCTGCTAAGTTTCTATAGCCATATTTAATATATATATATATATGTACTATATAATCATTACAAAATTTAAGATTCCCATTCTAAAGCTTATATCTTCATAACTTATTCAGGTCATATTGATTTTGCTTATTTATAGCTAATTTGGTCAAAATAGAATTTCATTGAAAAATTACTTGAATTTGGTAGATTGGTATGTGTTTTAGAGGAACATATGTATGCCACATTTTATTATATTATTTTATTTATATATTATTTTATTATACAGTTTTTGTTTATTCTCTGCTTTATTCATGCTTTTTTTTAAGCATGAAAATTATCACCAAGCATTTAAACTACTTTTAGACTGGTTGCATTTATATCTGAATGTAAGAGGTATATAACATTTGGAGAGTGAGCCTTAGACCTGAAATAAAAAAGAAGCAAATCATAAGTTGCTATATGTTATAACTCAATAAGGTTGTTGAGTGGAGAGAAGATGAAATGGACAACAAACAGAATAAATTTCTCTTTCTGCGGAACTTCAAAACATACTTCAGAAATAAATTGTAGTACAGAAAATAATAATGTCTGTGGAACTAGAGTTTGTGATTTCAATTCACCTTTCCTTCAGGAATCGAGACAGGTGCAACTGAAGATATTAGAGTTACAGTAGCAAAAAGCACAAAAGTTTGTGTGGTGGAGCATATAATGTCACTTTAACTGGGGTGTAACTAAGAGGATATTTCTGAGTGTCTCAATATTTCAATCAGTTCATGAAGTAGAACTGTAGATAAGCTGATATCCTGAACAAGAAAGTAAGCCTAAGCTACCAGAGAAGGAAAGTACCTTCATTGCTTACAAGGAACTTAAAACCTTACTATTATTATTGATTATCACTATCTCAAATGATTTTGTAAGCCATTATTGATGGATTCTGAAATAATTTACTCAATAAATCTGCCTACATAGTCCCCATATCTCGCACATTAACTGGGAAAAGGATTCAAAATAGGTACCACAGTGGCCGGACCGATAGCAAAGTGGTAGGGCATTTGCCGTGCATGCAGAAGACCGGGATGAACCCGGTTCAATCCGCAGCATCGCTTATGGTCCCAGAGCCTGCCCGGTGCGATTTATGAGCACAGAGCCATGAGTAACTCCTGAACACAGCCAGGTGTGGCCCCAAAACAAAACAAACAAAAAATAATAGTTGCCACATACAAAGATTTAACTCATATACTAAATTACATTATTTATAACATTTATTTATTTGGCAATTCATATCAAATTATGGTAATTATGTAAGTGGGTTCACCTTATTGCAGATATTTCAAAACTTCTTTTGACAATGAATAATTTAAATTATAGTTAATTATTAAGATAACATTATACATAGTAACTGATGCTCAGAAGTAGAGAGGCATGAGATGAATGTTTAAAAATGGCATTTGTGGAGAGTCTTCTAAATTGAGCACAGAATTGCTCTGGAGTGTTCCTAGAGATGTTTCTCCCTATAATGTAGGTGCAGTGTTCAACCCACTAATACACTGGTTCTAGGGCAAAGAACTAGGAATTACAGGCCACTCAAGCTGCACCGGATATCTCCAGGCCACAGTGCTGAGAATTACCAAGTGCTGAAGACCAACCTTGGAGAAAAGTATACTTAGGACTAGTTTTCTGGCCCTGAATAATGACACACATAAGAACCTTTTCACAGTAAGAAAGACTTAAATTAATAAACTTAATATTATGAAAATGAAAAATCAAAATGATGAATAGCACAAATTTGTAGAACATTCTGTGGCTAAGAATATATCAAGACAGAGATATTATATTTTGAGTAATCATTTAAATTAATAATTAACATGTGTTCAACTATATGCTCACAAAAATCTCACTTTACAATTCTCCCTTTCTTAATTTTGCTCTCCTTCCCCCTCAGTCTCTCAATTTCTTGCTCTTTCTTCCTTGTACTTAACTTGACTTAAGACCTTAACGCTCCTTTTTTAATCTAGCACAGAGATAAAAAAGATATACAAAGATATACAAAGATAAAAAAGAATACACCTAAAATGCAGTATTTTGTTTAATTTAAAAACTTTGCATGGCATTCTTTTTGAGTCTGAGATAATTATCTATTTTAAGTCTTTATTTACAGTTGGCATCTGTCTCCAAGTTTCTCACAGATTGAACAACCCACTGAAATCAAATATATAAACTTTAGAATTAGGTCATCAATGCCTCCATCTGTACTGATTACATGCAGCCTCTGTTTTTTCTTGTCAAAATTAACTTCAAAGTACAATATATGTAGCTTTTTTAATGCATCAGTAATTATAAGTAATCTAGGAATTATATAAGGCATACTGAAGAGTATTTTTAGTTCATTTGCATGAGTATCTTATATGATGCAAGTCTACTGAGCACCCAGTGCATTTGCGATAATCAAAGATCCAAAAAGAAATTCCCCATGGATAGCATGGATAACTATTCTGACTATTAAAGATTCTATGACACTAAAATTAGAGATTCATAATGAAAAATTAAGAAAAGTATCCAGTATCTTTCTATGTCCTTATTGAACACTTCTGGAATTCTTATCATAACATGTATTACATTGTTTGCTAGCAAAATGATGCTTTCAATTTGGTGCTATATTTTGTGTGTAGGCAGTTTGTAAAATTGCAGGTAGATAACACAAATACTAATAGGTTATACTATTGCTATTTATCAAAAATAAGTGCATATGAAAAGATCAGGTTTATGTAGCTATTTTAGTAGCTATATATCTGAACATAAATTTTAAGTATTATTAATTCTTCAATTCACCTTCAAATAAATGCTCTAATTATTTCACTTATTTAAGGGTCATCTAAAATTCTACCTCCTACATTATTGCTATTCAAATCTTGGGCTAAATGTTTTCCTGTGTATTCAAACCTCAATAACTTGTGTTTAAACAATAATGGAATTACAGTTATCATATTATAGTTCACATAACAATTTCCTCTTTATGGAGACTTTGAAATTTTTACATAGAATGCTTAAATTGACTCCCCAAAATATACTCTCATTTTCATGATTTGCCATATCAAACAGCATAGAGTGTACTCATTTCAAGAAGGTAGTTGTTAGAAGAGTAGTTAGTGCTAGCACTCTTTAACTAGTTATAGAGTGAGATAAGGATGGTACTCAAACATAGAAAGTTTAGAAAATAAGGAAAACATCATATCTTTATTTCACTGATATGATTGTAGGTGTATGAAATAATATGTAAAATTGAATGACAATAAAGGGAGAGATAACCTTATTTGAATTATATTTTAAGCAAGTTAATTTTAAGCAAGTTAAAATAACTTTGTAACATTAATTTGCTACTGATAGCAAAAGATCAAAGACATATTTTTTGTGCTTGAGGGCATAAAATAGAAATGAAACTAATTTATTATCTCAAAGAAGTAAGCTAAATTATATGGAAAAATAATTCTCCTTAGGTCTAGCAGAATTAAAATTTAACTATGACATAATGGTTCTTATATCAATGTGCAAATATTGTATATCATGTGCAAATATGTACATAAATGTTTAAAATAAACATTAAACTATAAATATAAATTACTTTGCACAATTGAGAGTATTTTAATTAAATCTATTTCAATATATCACCATTATCATTATTATGCTATTCTATAGAGTAATATAATAATTAAATGCCTTTAAAATAAAACTACTAAAGGTAAAATTAATGAATATGTTTATTTATCCCAGTATTCTTATTTATTTTAAGAACTAAGTAACACAAATATGTAGTTTAACTCAGAATTATTTTTTTTTTTTTTTGGTTTTTGGGCCACACCCGGCAATGCTCAGCTATCACACTCCTGACTATCTGCTCAGAAATAGCTCCTGGCAGGCACGGGGGACCATATGGGACACCGGGATTCGAACCAACCACCTTTTTTTTTTTGGTCCTGGATCGGTTGTTTGCAAGGCAAACGCCACTGTGCTATCTCTCCGGGCCCAAAGCAGGAAGTCTTCAGAATTTATTTCTTATTTGACATGATGAGTTTTAGTATCTAAAGAGCACAGTGCGTGCATAGTATATGTTTAGTATTTAACTTGAGTAATGAATAAAATATAATTTTAATGTTCCAATTATTTTATGACAATAATCTTAGTATTAACTTGATGTCTGCATTGTTATTATTTTAGGAAAACTTTTATTTCTGCATTCCAATAAATAGAAATTATAACATTCTCAAGTTAGATGTCAATAACTTCAAATTTTATTTAAGTATATGAACATGCTTCGTCTGATGCATCCCAAAGAAAACATTTATCTTTTGCAGTTTCAAGGATTGGGTCACTATTCATTGCAACACTTACAACTATAGCTGTGTTATGTGTTCTGATAAGGAATTGATCTTGATGTCAAACATATGAGTTAGCAATTACCTTGTAGTATAATACACAATAGAATAGCCTCAAAAAGGATAAATTTGTGCAATTCACTGCATCTGGTAACTGGAAGATAATATGTTGAAGTAAGTCAGCAAATAAAGATAGGGGCCAGAGTGATAGAGCAGCAGAGAGCTGGACCTGCGTTCAATCCCGGCATCTCATGTAGTCCCCCAAGCCAAGAGTGACGTCTGAGCGCATAGCCAGGATTAACTTCTGAGCGTCACCAGGTGTGGGCCAAAAACAAACAAAAAAAATCAAAAGTGAGTCTGCTTCCTGTCCATCACACAGGACAACAATATACATTTTATAGATGGAAATATAAGTAGAGTTTTGAAACATTTCTCTAACAAAACAGAATGTCTGTTAGAGGGTGTGGCCTGTGGGTGTATCTCTGGAACAATAGAAGGGGAAATTACAATTCACTTATTTGCCATCTTATTTGCCTTGTGGTGTCAGTGTTTAGTCCTACTTGGCATGTGATTTGTCAATTTTTTCCTTTAAATATTGGCTTTGTAAAGCTGTCACTTAGACTATAGTGCCAGTCAAGCTTTGTTGATTGATTTGCATGGGAGCAATTTATCAGGAGTAACCCCTGAGGTTTTGGCTAAAAAACAAATAAACAAAAAATAAATGAATAAAGTATCAATATCTGGGAAATTTTGGCCATTTCTCCTTTCCTAATAGGAGGGTTTAGTAAAGTTTGGTTTAAAATAATAAGTCCCATTGAAGCATACTAATGTTCTAATATCCTAGGACTATGGTGACTGAATATCTTATGTATTTCTCTACTTTGTTGTTGGTCCTTACAATAAATTTACTTGTTTAGGGGGGCACACATAACAGTGCTCAGAAATCACTGCTTGCAGGCTCTGGGACCATATTGGATGCCGGGGATTGAGCCCTGGTCTGTCCTGGGCTGTCTGCATGCAAGGCAAATGTCCTAGACCTATGCTATTACTCCGGACCCCCAAAATTCACATATGACTTTGTAGTTCACTGTGACTTTCTATACTGGACTTGTGCCTAGAAAACCATATTTATTCAAAATTTATTAAGTATTCAAATATTCATCTGTATTTTTTTAAAATGCTATTTGTCTATTTTACTGTATTTAAATGTAAACTGAATTAAGATAGCTTTTCTTCATATCAAAGGTTGTAAAGTAAGTTGTTTTTTTTAAAACATATAAAGAAAGACCATTTGAAAATATTCTATTTTTACAAATTCATCTGTAACTATATTTTGCACAATTTTATATTTTATGTTTATAGCTATTATGAATATTCAATCACACTTTTACTTTTTATGTTTTACTTAACTCCACCAATTTTTGGTCCTAAGCCTGTCATCAATTTTGTGAAAAATATTTTGAGGTTTTTAATATCTAAAAAAAAAGTATAAGCAAAGAAAAATGCTGAGTTTGTGATTTTTCTCTAACAAATCAAAAATCAAATCTCCAAAAAATCAAATGTTATCATCCAATTACAGAAATTATAACTTATAAGTATGAAACCAAATATATACAATTATCCTAGTCACATTTCTGTCTTTCACTATTTTTTTTGCTTTTTGTGGGGGGGGGTTCACACCCAGCAGTGCTCAGGGGTTACTCCTGGCTCTATTCTCAGAAATCGCTCCTAGCAGGCTCCGGGGACCACTGTCCTTCTCATTGCAAGGCAAACATCTTACCTCCATGCTATCTCTCCTGCCCCGTCTTTCACTATTTTTAAATAGTCACACTTATTCCCTGTACTAATAGAGATATATACAACTCACAAAGAAATTATGTGAAACATACACATCACAAATAAATAAGGTGACTGAAATAATGGTCAATAGTAGATAATGTACTATCATGTAACAGTTTGATTAGCATGCAAACGAAATTATACATAGCAGGGAAATGATATATATATAAGGTTTATTTAAGGATTTATTTATTTTAACATTACAGAGTAATTGATTCTTGTTAAATTTATTGGCAAGCCTTTAAAGAAAGGATTTTTAGAAACATGCAACAAATTATGTCACAATAAAAATAACATGATTCAACACTTTACATGCTGTAAAGTTCAATCCTTTACATGTTGTATAACATTGTAGTGCACATTTTACAATTCATTCTTTATCAAGAGTATATGTGCCAGATCAACTCTATGAAATGTATTATTTTTATCTAATGATGATAAAACAAAAATCAAAAAATACATCAAGACTATGATGGGTCCTTTCTTGTTCTATATGGTTTTCATTTTACTGATTTTGTCAATAAATTAGTAACATGGAAATAAGTAATTCATATTGATATAATCTTCAAGCTCAAAAAATAAAGAATATTTCTGCTGCAAAATATTGAAGTTTGATGTATTTAGAAGTTTAGTATTTAGAAGTCAGAACATTTATTTTGGTTTTGTACATGTACAAAAGACAAAAAACATACAAATTACTTGGGAGTCAAAATATCACACCATAAATATTAAATTAGTCTTGTATTCTATGCTCTATTGAAAGCAAGTATTCAGGGTTTGTCATATGCAAGTCAGTTCTAATATTAATGTAGAGCAACCAGTTTCTCAGAGCACAGTACATGTTCATAAAATGTTGAAAACCAGAGAAGACTAATTTTAAGAATACAAAACATGAAAACAATACTCTAAGACAAAACTAATTTAAGTAATTAATTGAGGAAAATGGAAGGTCAAACTCTTCCAATGTGTATTTGTACATTGTATGCCATAATTTTATGCTGATGCTGTCAATTATACAAAGACTGGAAAAGAAGTGCAGGTTAATGCTAAAAAACTTGCTTTTATAATTAAAACACACACTTAATGAGAGAAAATCATTAGAAAGCCATACATCCATTAAAAGATTATAAGAACAAGCACAATAACCCACTTAAAAATGAAGATGGGAGATAAACAGTCACTCAAAAAAAAAAAAAACTAGGATGACTAATAGAAATATTAAGTGTTCTTTATCATGCATTATCAAGGATATATAAATCAAGATGAACATTACTTCACATTAATTCGAGAAAGACCAATATAAAACTATAAGACACAACAATATTCATAGAAATGTGATGTAAAAAAGGCCCATTTTCAGAGATGGGGGAAAGCTGTGTGGTTAAGCCTTTCTAGGATAAAGAATAGAGATGGTCTATTATAATTTCATTTATTCAAATTTGAACATCTCTTACTTGAACATAAAAATTTTAACTTTAAGATACACACATGTATATATATATGTTTTATATATACATATATATTTACCATATGTATATGTAATATGTATATGTAATTACATATACATATTACATATGTATATGTAATATACATATTACACATATATGTTTTATATATACATATATAAATACATATATATTTACATATATATTTATGCATTTATATATACATATATATTTTCAAGATATAGAAACAACCAAAATTAATAACATATTGCTAAAAATTAGGACACATATATCATGTAATAACATTCCATGGAATACTTTTGGGGGGGGGGATGAGCCACACCCATGATGCTCAGGTGCTACTCCTGGTGTGTGCTAAGAAATAGCTCCAGACTTGGTGGACCACATGGGCTGCCAAGTGATCCAACCGCAGTTCTTCCTAGGTCAGTCGCGTGCAAGGCAAAACACCATACTGTTGTGCCACCGCTCCGGCACTGCTCTGGTTCCTCCATGGAATACTTTTAAGCAATAAGGTGACATCTTGTCTTTTGCTATATGTGGATGTATATAGAGGCTATTATTTTAAGTAACATAGGTAAGAGGGAGAACAAACATAAAGTGATTTCACTCATCTGAGACATAGAAAGAAGCCAAGCAAGGAAATTGATAATATCTAATCATAACAAGTCCTTAAAATTTTGACTACAGACCTGAAATTCTAATTGCTAGTGGGGAAGAGGTTTAAAAGACTAGAGACTAAAAGTGACATAAAAGATGAGACTACAAGTGATACAACTTCTACATTGGTGGTAAGAAGTAAATTCAATTTGTTCAGCAAAAGGATAAATGTTAATAGTACATACCTATACAACCTCAGTTATAATACTTAAAATATATGGTTAAACATCTTAGAAGATGTACCCCAGGTAATAACGTCTGACTTATTTGGTTGCATGTTATGTAACATGTGATATTAAGTATACTATATATGATATGTGATATTATGTGAGATATATATGATGAAAGAAAAATAACACAATGAAAGTAATCTTGATTTATTCTTTAAACTGTTAAACCTATTAAATTCAAGACGTGCAGAAATATTGCTCTAGCATATTTGTATTCTAAACTGAACTTTCAGTTACCTACGGAAATAAATTATGTATGGTTGGTGATCTGATTTATAAGCTTGCCAGCAGAGTTCAGAGGCAATGTATCAGAAACAAAAAGACTGCCATGTCTTAAATAAGAAAGTGACATTAAAGAATTAGCCAACTTTTCCACCAATGTAAAAATCACACATGTCAAATTCACAATAAGTTTATATCAGGCTTTAAAAAGTAATGATGAAAATTAAAGGTAAGGAAAAATGTATCTGTACATATTAATATATTAATCCGGAGCATTTTAATCTGAAATAACATCTTTATATTCATGACTTGTAGTCAATAATGACTGACTGCTCTCTGATTGTGGTTTTCTAAGTGACAATGCAGTTTATATAAAATACATAAAGTCACTAAGTACAAATTGTTAGGCGAGTTAACCTATCTAAATTTCTCACAGATGTCAAAATACTTTATATAGAGATCCATATTACCTATTCTTTCATCCAACTTTAGAAAAATTACATATTTTCAGTTTTTAGCAATTGAAAATTCTAAGAGTGAAATTTCTAATCTCCCCAATTTTTACTGTGCCTATGCAAAAAATTGCATAAATTAAATTTTAAGGTTTTTTTTTTTTTTTTTGTAATTGCTGTTGCTTTTTTTCCCTTTTCTTTTTCTGTATTTTGATTTGTCTTTATTTCAGGACCATGGTTAACATTTAGTTGTCTTTATTGCTGTGGTGCTTTTCAGGTTGTTTGTTTTTGTTTTGTTTTTGTATTGGGGGTTGACTTTTTGTATTATTTTTATGTTTTCCTTCTATTTTCCTTTCCTTTTCTTAAACTGATTTTTATAGTCTCTAGAAGGATTCCTCTATTTTTTGTTTCTTTTTGATTTTTTGCCCTCCCCCCTTTTTTCATGAGCTTTTTCTTTAATTTTTTTTACCTTCAAACAGAACCACATAACTTGAACCATCTTGTTCTGCCTCACAAATTGAGGGGGAAATATTGGAGGGCACCAGGACCAAAAACTTGCATGAACCATGAGTAGAAATAAAAAATGGGGCCCGGAGAGAAAGCACAGCGGCATTTGCCTTGCAAACAGCCGATCCAGGACCAAAGGTGGTTGGTTCGAATCCCTCCCGGTGTCCCATATGGTCCCCCGTGCCTGCTGGAGCTATTTCTGAGCAGATAGCCAGGAGAAACCCCTGAGCATCGCCGGGTGTGGCCCAAAAAACCAAAAAAAAAAAAAAAAGAAATAAAAATGATCAGATTTAAGCACCAAATCCAAAGCCAACTATAACAAAATCGGTACACAAATACAACAAGCTAGACACAGAAGGGACCACTTATACTAGCAACCTGAGGAGCAAAGGAGGGGCGATATGGGATGTATGTTGGGAATAGGGTGGAGGGAGGACAACACTGGTCGTAGGAATACCCCTGATTTAATGTCACTATGTACCTAAAAATACTACTGTGAATGATTTGGTAAAATAAGAATTATTAATAAAAAAGAGTGAAGTTTTCATATCTCTCAAGAATTGTGTATTATTTGGCAGAATAAATGGAATAAGAAGGGGATAAAACAGGGTCTTGAAATGGAGCTCTTGCAAATTCATTTTAATCATTTATAAATGGACAAAAAGTGAGAATTACTTTTACAAGAGCCTGAGTGATAACACTCAGTGAGTAGGGCAGTTTTCTTTTTTTTTTTTTTTTCTTTTTCGGTTTTTGGGTCACACCCGGCAGTGCTCAGGGGTTACTCCTGGCTCTATGCTCAGAAATTGCTCCTAGCAGGCACGGGGGACCATATCGGGCACTGAGATTCGTTGGAACCGATGACCTTATCTCCCGGGCCCCAGGGCAGTTTTCTTGCATGTGATCAACCCTGGTTCAATCCCAAAACTGTCAAGGGTAATTTCTGAGTTTAGAGCCTAGAATAACCCTTAAGAATTTCTTGGTATGTACAAAAAAAAAATAAATAAAAAGAACTAACTCAAACAATTTTCCAACCATGTACTCAGAAGGTGGCGATTCTTTTGAGTTCCACATTTTGCTAAGTAAAGGATGTACTTCTAAGTTATATAAAAGTTAGACAAAAGTCATGTTGGTTATGTTAGCTTCAAAGACTAATTTAAGAAGAGCTGGAAGGGGCCAATACATATTCGTTCCCCTGTGTCCTTAGAGTCCCAAGGCACTCTGAGGAGTAATTCCTGAGTGCTGAATCAGGATTAACCTCCGAGCACTGCTGGTGTGGCCAAAAGTAATTTTTTTAATAAGATCATTTCATTTTACTCTTTCCAATGATAATAGAACATAGTCTGGTTAGACAAAATTGTCTTAACAATTTCTGAATTAGTTAGTTTTGTAAACTAATTTGTAGGTATCTACAAAAATTATTTTGTCAAAATATATGGACAGTTTAAGATGCTCTACATGTTGAAAATAAAGTTGTTTAAGAGATATTCTATAATTTACATTAAGAAAGTGCTTTTTTCTTTAAAAACTAATTGATAAGATCTATTATATAGATTGAATGTACATATATTTGAAGAATGCTATGATCCTATTTATCACCAAAAGAAACGTTATATTCCTGATATTATTAGTGCCCACATTAGTAACTGAGTAAATTTCAATTTTTTAATGCCAACCTTTAATTTCAATTTTTTTCAGCATTTATAACATACACACATACCAGGTGCTCAGGAATTATTTGCAGAATTGCATTAAATGTCAACAAGTAACACTAACCTTCTAGAAAAAGGCATCACTTTTCTCCCCATCAAAGGAAAGAGCAAATGTGACAAGATGATATGTCAATAATTGTGGGAAAGGTAATTTTAAAGACTTTACTTCAGATTATGAATTTGGAGAGCTTACTACTTGCCAATTCTTATTGTAGCTACCTATTAATGGAGTCATTGCATTAGAATATTAAATGTAAATTCTGTTATTGTTATTAAAACCAAAAATGTTCATCAATATTATATTAGAATTGTATCATATGATATGCATTTACTTATATAAATATTTTATTCAAGACAAGTATTTATTATTGACAGAACCTCCCCATAATATGCTGGTTTTCTCCAGCTGGTGTGCCATTGTTTTACTTCCTCTCAAAGTGACCACTGTTGGTGAGAAATATTTTCACATACCATTCTACTTTTCTCTTTTAACTTTTTTTTTCTTGAACTGATTCCTCCAGGCATTTCATCTACTCTGGCTTCTTTAAATAGTCCCAAGGGTGTGAAAGACTCTTAGCCAAGCAATCCTTTATGCTTGAATACTTCCTAGATGCTGACATTGCTTACTTGGTCACTTTTTCCTTTGACAGTTATTCAGTGCAAGTGCTACCCTTAGCACTATATTTATCATTACATATTCTCCTTGTATTATCACCTTTCTGATTTATTTTCCTTCAAATATCTGTCACCAATAGACTGTTTTCATTTCTTTTATTTGTCTGTCACACTAAACATGATGATATAAGCTTCCTTTTAAGCTCACAAATGCATATAATCATTTATTGCACTGAAATATCAAATAACCAAAAGTCAACACTGCCAAAATTCCACCTTATCTCTAGAGTCTCAGCAGATTTAGCATAACTTTTTTTCATTTTTGTAGAAGTCCTTTTTGGGATCTTATTATTCTACACACTGTACTTTTTCTTATACCTTCTTTGCTGTTTCTGATGTTATTCTTGATATTGTTACTTGTTTGTATGTGTTTATTTGTTTTTCCCCTGGGGACAATATCCAGCTGTGCTCAGGTCTTCCTTCTAGATTTGTGCTTAAGAATCACCACTGGCAGCTGTGTGGAGTGGATGCCAGAGAGATAACCAAGTTATTTGCATAGAAGAAAACTAAAGACCTTTGTAGTAACATTCCAGCCTCACAGTCATAAAATACTGTATCTAGTGTTCTGAAACCTTTCAACATTTTTTTCTCAGCAAACCCTCATAGCTGAAGTGATTTAATTCCCCAAATTTAAACATACCTGCCCATAATCTATGCAAACCCAAGTCTAAAATCTCAGTTCTGATTTTAAGTTAATCTTAAGTTAGTCTTGTATACATTTCTGTTGTGCATAATAATTTAATTAATTTTTCTATAGTTCTAGGTGAATACAAAATTAAAAGAAATGTAAATTGCAGAATGATCTTATATATGTTAAATTCCAAGCAAGGCATGGCAAAATTAGATGGAATTTTAATTATGTAAATTAAAGGGATAGCATTTTGAGTTGTCAGTTGGATCTCTATGATTCTATGTCTGATGACCTGCTATATGTTACAGAGACAAGAAAATAGAGAAAGACTGTAAGGTAAGCAGACTAATTACATTAAGTTTAATAATAGTGCAGAGGGCAAAGTAAAACAATGATTTCAACCACTGAATCACAAACTTTCAGCACTCCACATGTATACAGATTGTAAATCCCGGTTACATGATTAGTAGTGGTGTGCATTATCAACCCTTTTTTTTTATCAAGTGGGGATCAAAATTTAGAAATACCAAGATCAGAAAGAACATTCTTAAAGATAAAAGAAACTGGGACAGCTTTCTTATTTGTTATTCTAGTGCATCATATTTAGAGACTAAAACAAAGTACAAGTTACTTATTTTATATGTTCAAGTAATGCATACTTTTCAAAACTTTAAAATAAAGTCGACTTATTCAATATTCAACTTAAGAATTATTTAATATTCACACTTGGATTTTTTTAAAAATGCTATGTTATTGTTCTCAGTTTCATAGCTCTACTATTCAGAAATTCATAGAAATTTAAGACTGAAATGTGTTATTTACTGCCATGCGACGGCTAAAATTCTTATCTAGTCTTTTTCCTAATACCATGTGGAACACCTTTAATTTCACTACACTTCTGGCACAGTGGCATTTAATATTCATTCAACCAACCGGAGAATCGTGTTTGTCACCAAAGGATCTACACATCTAAATTTTGCTATTTTGGAATCGCTATTTCCTCAGATGGTCTCTAGGTTGCCTAGTCTAAATTTTCATTCTCAACCAGCATTTATTCATAATGGTTGTATGATAGTTTCTGCCCAAAGTATATCCAGTCTAGAGCATTGTGTAATTTTAATACAAATACCCTCATGTTTTATATTAACTACTTTTTATTCATTAGATTCAAAATATTGGTCATAAAATATTATGTCATTTAGGTAAATTTCTTGTTTAGAGTCAGACTGATCAGCAATCTATCTTAGAAACTCTGAAGATTATAAAGTACATATATATGTATATACATATATATGTGTATATACATATATATAAGTAAATTGAAAATATCTAACAAAGCATTTACAAAAAGTTGGAAAAATAAAACTTGGAGTCCAGAGTGATAGAGTGGTAGAATGCCAACCCAAGATTGACCCTGGTCAATCTCTGGTATCCCTTATGATCGCCGAGCTGCAAGGAGTGATTTCTGAGCACAAAACCAGGAGTAACCCCTCAGCTCCACCGGAACTGACCCAATTTCCATCCCAAACAAAAGAAGCAAAAAAAAAGAGAAAAAGGGGGTTGGCGAGGTGGCACTAGAGGTAAGGTGTCTGCCTTGCAAGCACTAGCCAAGGAAGGACCATGGTTCTATCCCCTGTCAGTGTCCCATATGGCCCCCCCAAGCCAGGAGCGATTTCTGTGCGCTTAGCCAGGAGTAAACCCTGAGCATCAAATGGGTGTGCCCCCCCCAAAAAAAAGAAAAGAAAATTTAACTCTACTGTTTTATTAAAATTTAATTGGGTGCTGTAATTCTGGAACAGTAGGAAGTAGGTACTTGCCTTGCATATGACTGATTTGGGATCAATTTCCAGTACACCATATGGTACTCTGAGCACAATTAGAAGTGACAACTGAGCCTTTGAGTAAGCTTGGGTCACTGATGGCCATGGCCAAATATGCAAATTAAAATAATAACTAAAACAAACAGACTAAAACCTAGAACAGACTTATTATTATCTGTCAATGGTGAAGGGTTTCAGGTTCTTCAGGAATGATGAAGACACAGACACTAAATCTTTTTTTGTTGTTGTTTCTTTTTTTGGGCCACACCCAGGGGGTTACTCCTGGCTATTCACTCAGAAGTCGCTCCTGGCAGGCACGGGGGACCATATGGGGAACCGGGGGATCGAATCACAGTCCGTCCTAGGTTAGCGCAGGCAAGGCAGGCACCTTACCTCCAGCGCCACCACCCGGCCCCCACAGACACTAAATCAAAATCATATTTTGGTCAGTGAAATAACCATAATGCCTGCACTGCAAATACTTATAGTGGATCAGTGTCCTAAATAATCTGAATGCCACATCCCCAAAAGTAATGAGTCTATAGTTGTCTTAGAGGTGCAAGTATCTTTTGAAGAGAAAAATATATAATTTATCCTGATTACAAAGACTTGTGATATCACTGCCAATTTTTAATTTTATTGTAATTATTATTTAAATAATATATATGCACATGACTACACACATGGCTTGTAATAATTTGTCATTGAGTTTCAGTCATAAAAAATACACCCCCTCCACCAGTGCAACATTCCCACCATCAAAAGCTCCCAACATTCTCTTTAAGACTATCAGGACAATAGTAGTGTAGTTATTTCTCTAACTGCACTCACCACTCTTTGTAGTAAGCTTTATATCTTCTGCCAGTCCTTCCAGCCCTCATCTCTATTGTCTCTAGATTTTATTAACATACTTTTTTATTTTTCTTTAATTCCACAGATGAGTGAAACTATTCTGTTCTTATCTCTCTCCCTTTGGTTTAATTCACTTCAGCGTAAAAGTTTTAATGTCCATCAATATCCATGCAAAATTATTTTGTGTATCAAATCAGTTTGCTAACTCTAATTTTGTTTAATGAAAAAGCTTGGTCAGAACTGCCATAGAAGAGTTAGAAAAAACAATGGGGTTTTAATATGGGTCTCCAGCTATAATTTTATGTTTTCACTGGAAATAAGTTTTGGGGAAACATGCCCCAGGAATTTTTTATATGAAGTGCTAATGACAGCTGAATATATTTTAAGAAGGCAGCTAGATACTGGGCAGAGTTCAGAGTGATGTGTAGTATTTTTTTCAGAAGATTTGAAGTTTAATCAAGGATAACTAACTTAGCAATCGTTTCTGAGGACTGCAGGGGTCTATTTTTATGCCAAGGGTTATTTGGGAGTCTGAGATCTGCAGGTCCTTGACTTGAGCTATCTTAAAATAGAGGTGATGAAAAATTAAGGTTTGGTATATTCTGCCTACTACTTGTGCTTATTTGAAAAAAGTGCTTTGAACTGTATACACTCAACATATTTCATATTATAAAGGAATGATTTTTATTCATCTTTGTTTTCATAGAAAGCAGCTATGGTAATAAATTAAAGCAATTTGATCCAAGAAAAATAAAAACAGTGCCTAATTGCTAGCAGTTACACCTGATACACACTTAGAGAGCATGAGTACTGTCAGGTGTAGCCTAAAGACAAAACAAAAACAAAAATGAAAAAAGAAACTGTCAATTTCTATACAAAAATAAGGGGAAAAATTCCATTTTGACATAGTTATTTAAGTTTATTGAAATCAGCTCAAATTTAGGTAATAAGAACGTTGCTACACACACAACATAAATACTAACCGTGACATTTCTGATACAAACTATACCACTGAAAACTAAAATGGTCTATCCCTGTTATATCTCTTATTCTATTTATCCAACTCAATGTGACCTTCACTTAGCAGAATTCCTCCAGGCTCCTTGATCACTACTGGCAACTAAAGTCAGAAAACACTTGGAGTCTTTTGATCATCATGCTCCTTGGTTTCAGTTAGATTCTTGGAGTTATGCTCTTTATTTCTCATTTACTTTCAGTTTTTTACTTTCAGGGTTTTTTTTCACAAACTATAGCATTTCAGAATTAGAGATTCATACCACTAAATACCTCTAATTCTTGCCATAGCTATTATAGAATTTCTAGTTTCAGGTGTCTTCATTACCCAGTTTTACATCATCCGTTCACCCTTTATTCTGTTAAAAAATAAAATTGACTGTGTAAAATTTATAGCTCTTATATTATGCTGGATCAATTTTTGGATATTTGTAGTTAATATCTTTATTTTGTTTGTTTTTTGGGCCACACCTGGTGACGGTCAGGGATTACTGCTGCCTGTGTGCTTAAAAATCGCTCCTGGACGGGCCGGAAAGAGCATGGAGGTAGGGCATTTGTCTTTCATGCAGAAGGAGGGTGATTCGAATCCCAGTATCCCATATATCCCCTGAGCCTGCCAGGAGTGATTTCTGAGCCTGGAGCTAGGCAGGAGTAACGCCTGAGCACTGCCGGGTGTGACCCAAAAGCCAATATATATATATATATATATATATATATATTTATTTATTGAAATCAGCTCAAATTTAGGTAATACGAATATATATTTAGGTAATAAGAATAATATAATAATGTATATTATATTGAATAATATATATTTAGGTAATAAGAATATATATATATATATATATATAATCACTCATGACTTGGGTAACCTTATGGGACACTTGGGGATTGAACTACAGGCAGTTATAGGCTAGCACGGACAGGGAGGATGCCTTACCACTTGTGCCACCACTCCAGTCCCTGTAGTTCATATCTAAGTGAAATCTTCTAGCAATTAAATTTTGTTTTCAGGGCCGAGAGATAGCCTGAAGTTAAGGTGTCTGCCTCCCATGCAGGAGGATGTTGGTTCGAATCCTGTGTCCATATCGTCCCCCATGTCTGCCAGGAGTGATTTCTTAGTGTAAAGCCATGAGTAACCCCTGAGCGCTGCTGGGTGTGACCCAAAAACCAAAAATCAAATAAAAAAAGTTCATTTTCATATTTAATTCCAAGATAATCGCCTAAGCTTTCATGTTCTAAAAGTCATATTTTGTTTTATTTATTTTATATTTACATCTATTATAATATAGATTCTGAGGGGTTCTTTTGAGCTACACAGAGTAGTGCTCAGGATTCATCCTGGCTCTTTACTCAGAAAACAGTCTGACAGGCTTTGGGGTCCATATTAGATTCTGGGGATTAAACTCAGGTCAGCCATGTAAATATCCTATAGCAGTGCTATGGCTTCAGGCCCAGATATTATTTTCCAAATTTCTGACGTTGTGAAGCAAGGAAAGTATTCATATACATATGGTACATGCTTACACAAACGTCTGTAGTGATCCAACAGTTAATGGTGTTTCTTCATCAGGGCTGCATACTTTATTTACATAAAGTTAATTATAGGGAGCCCAAGACTGATGCTCTGATTTAGATAATTTTAGAATCATGAATGATTTTGAGAATCATGAATGCAATGTGCTACTGCTATGAGCACATTCTACACTGAATCACTTTCCACAGCTTGGCGCTACAATTATTATTTGTGTGAATTTAGTCTGATTTTATGCTTTGACTAGTGGTGTTTAATGGCATCATGTAAATAGGGTATGCTTTCATATTATTAGGATAATTGCCTAAAAGTGGTATTGTTATATCTGTTTTTTCTCATTATTTCCATAATTTTTAGGAAGATTCATTTTTTTCCAGAGGCTAACTTTACATTTTCATGCTGTACTCTTGAAATTCCATCTTCAAGACAACTGAAGGGTTTCAACCAAAAAAAGCACAAGTAGACGACCTCCAAGATAATCTCTAATCTGAGTAATACAAGCCAAAGACAGACAAAAAACACTGAAACGAGACATACTAACAAAGGTTCTTATGAAGAATCTTCCATAAAATTTATATTAGAGAGACCAAATAGAGCCAGAAGAGAATGATGGCTTATAGTGAAAGAGTCTCATGAAAGGTATGTCTTACCAGATCTGAAGGAATGACACAGAGCTTCATAGACAGGAAACATCTTGGGAAATCCATAGCCTCGAAATCAGTTTACAAG
>PVKC010008738.1:0-27675 GCA_004027635.1 Crocidura indochinensis
TCTTTCTTTCTTTCTTTCTTTCTTCCTTTCTCTCTTTCTTTCTTTCTTTCTTTCTTTCTTTCTTTCTTTCTTTCTTTCTTTCTTTCTTTCTTTCTTTCTTTCTTTCTTTCTTTCTTTCTTTCTTTCTTTCTTTCTTTCTTTCTTTCTTTCTTTCTTTCTTTCTTTTTTTCTTTCTCACTTGATGATGGTCAAGGGTTACTCCTGAGGTTTTATATTTATATCGGATGGTGAGTAATCATATCTCTGGGTGCCTCATGCAATGCTTACTGTATCATTGATCTGCCCCATAGTAAGACTACACTTTTAATTAACACTTCATTTACATCAAAACATTTCTTTCAAGTGTTTGTGGATTTACTACTTTGTTTCTTTTCTGTGTGTTGTTTTGAAATATTCAAACATTTACTTTTCTTAATTTTTTTGTTTTGTTTTGTTTTCAGGCCATACCGTTGATGCTCAGGGGTTACTTCTAACTAGGTGCTCATGAATTGTTCCTCGATTGGGAGACCATATAAGATGCTGGGGGATTGAACTGCGATCCGTCCTAGGTCAGCCGCGTGTAAGGCAAATATTTTACTGCTTGTGCCACCGCTCTGGCCCAAAAGATGCAAATATTTAAACACCTTTCTTTGGCATAGAAAGAAAATCTTTTGTTTGTTGCTTTTATTCTTTAGGCTATAGGTTGTAGGCAAATGTGGAGATGTATGCTTAGAATCCCTGATGGCTACTCCTGGTGAAACTGAATCATTACCTTGGAAATGACACGTAGTTGCTTGGGTCCAATACTTTTGGTATATATCAGCATCACCCATGTTATGGTTGGATCAAGTGGTGTGAAGTGCAAAGGAATAGTTTCTTCTTAGGGTTTTCTCCTGATTGTAGTAATGGATCACTTCTAGTGAGGTTCAGGGTACTATATGGGGTACCAGGAACAGAATTCTAGTCAGCTGGCTATGAAGTATGTATCCTACCTACTGCAATATCTCTTCAGCCCAAGGAAGTATTTTTGAATCTTAAAAGATTATATGTTTCATGTCCCAAATATTTTTTGGAAGTAATCTGGCTAAGCCATAAAAACTCAAAAAAGTTTTGGTAATTCCCTCTATATCACACAACTAATAAATACTAGAAGTATGATTTTGACTTAGTGTGAATCAGCCTACCACTTGTGCCCTATTAACTGTCTTGACATGTGTTTTGTTTCTGGATAAAGGTGCACAGTTATAGATGTCAATCTTAAGGCAAAGAAACATTTTTCTCAGATCATATGAAGACACTTATCACTAAGACATAAAAAGTTTATGATCTTTTCTGGTAAAATTTGTTTGGGGGGACTAAAATGATTAGATTTTCATAGAATGTACCTTACTCCTCAAATCACCTTATATCCTGTACTTAGCAAGATTCAAAGCAGCTAGGAAGTAAGGACTGATTTGCTTTGGATTTTGTGGCAGATTATAGAGAAAGTTCAACACATCATCCACATCAGTCACTCATATGTATAGATTGATGCTTCTCATGCAATATTATTTTCTCAGACTAATTAAATAGTGAATTTACTGATTGTCTAGTGAGTATCATGTTTGGAATCTCATTATTTCTTCAAACACCCCAAGTAAACAAAAGCTATTTTGGAAGCTCTTCCATTTTGCCAACTCAGATTGAGTTTATCATCATTGAGACCTCCAGGGTTCTTTACCACAAGCCACAGTGAAGTCACAGCTCCTCACCTGTTATTTTCACAGCTAGTTCTTTGGACCCATTTGTGAACTTTAAATTTGTCCCTGTTACTTTTTATCTCATTAGATTTTAATTTTCATTCTATCTTATTAACAACTTAATAAATTACACTTCTCTCAGCCAATATACTAAATATATATCTCAGCAAGATGGTTTTGAATGGCATATATAAATCTGAAATAAATTTTATAGAATTTTTTTCAAAGTATCAATTACTATTACATTTTAGAAAGAGTGATAACATGTGAACATTTATCATTTGTAAAAAAAAAGAGGGGTTGGAGCTTTATCTTACACATGTGATTGAGATAAAAAATTATAGAATAAATATTTTATTTTATTTTATTTTTGTGATTTTTGGGTCACACCCGGCAGTGCTCAGGGGTTACTCCTGGCTCCATGCTCAGAAATTGCTCCTGGCTGGCACGGGGGACCATATGGGTCACCGGGATTCGAACGGATGACCTTTTGCATGAAAGGCAAACACCTTACCTCCATGCTATCTCCCGGGCCCCAGAATAAATATTTTAAAGATATTTATGATAATATATAAATCACAATAATATATGAAATATAATAGATAATATATGATAGATGTACAATAAAATATGTGAGTTAATTAAATATTGATATAATATAATAGAAATAGAATGAGAACTATATATGTGATGTAAAGTATTCTAGTAATCTTTTTAATGTTTTAAAATAAACAAAGTGAATTTTAGTAACCTTTTGTTCAACATATTTCAATATTTAATGTGGCTCCAATATTGGTGTAACAAATAATCATCAATTAATAATATTTTCACTTATTTCTGGAATCAGATTCCTTTAAAATCATGGGGAAGGCAGAACCCCCCACACTGTCTAAAAGCTAATATTTACTTTGAATCATTGTTTCTGAAATGCTAGAACTCCTTGATTTTTGACCTAGCAAAACTATTTTCTGCCCTCTATAAAAAAAAGTGGCTTTCTATACATCTTACTCTCAAATATGACTTGACTTGCCTTTCACAAAGCTACACATCACTTGAATTTGAGCTCATCTGGATGATAAGGAATAAGTGCACCTCTAAGGATTTTTACATTTATTTTGCAATGCATATAGCTTTCCTGTGTTTACAACATGCACCAATATTCACAGATTCTGAAGGTTAAGAAAAGAACATTTGTTTTAGGGGACTACTATTCAGTTGCCCAGGAAAAATCAATGAAAAGGACTATTCATAAGACATTTTGTAATCCTATTCTTCTGGGCTTATTCTTTCAAATAAATTGTATGTTTTATGCTGATAGCAGTTTTTAATCAAATGCCTAATATTCATTGGAAGCATTTACTCTCTATTTATATTTCATAAAGTTTAAAGTTAAAATATATATGTATATGTATGTAATACATATGTATATTTATGTAAAATATATATATATATACACACATATATATTGGACCAGAGCCATAGTACAGTGGGAATTGCACTTGCATTGCATGCATCCAACTTGAGTTCATTCCCTGACATCTCATATGGTCCCCAGAGCTTTGCCAACATTATTCCGAAGTGCAGAGTGAAAATTAATCCCTGGATATCACTGGGTGTGATTCTTAAACAACAATACTAAAAATATATCCACATACTTGCTCCAAACTTACTTAAAAGCTTTAGAGCAAGAAATAAAATGTTCATTTAAAATTTTACTCAAATATGTCTATATGATCAAAAATTATTTTTGGTCTCATTTTAAGTTCATAGAAACTGAATCCAGCTAGAGGCTAATGAATTTAACACCGTAGAGCTTGAATTTACTCTAGTGATTAAATATTGATTATAATACACAGTAATTGGTTTGGTTTGTTATATAATATTAGCATGGTTTTAAAAGTCATTCCACAACTATCTTTGTGCAATCAGTAAGTCGGAATCTGAAAATATGTTTCCTATGGAGTTTTTAATTCGAGTTTATTTTGACTTTATTATATTGCCTATTAGTTATTAGCAATTATGATGAGATGATAAATACTAGTGGGAAAATATGATTGAAAATATTTATAATAGTGACCTGTGGCATAAAGAAATCCTAAATTCATTTTTTGTTCAACATTCCATCAAGTGTATTCTGAGTGCTTTTGTCATGTCATGTAATTTATTATTTAGGGGCATTATTTTGCTACTTTTTAAGATAAAAATAAGAGAACATGTTTAAAATGTCAAGAAAATCAATATAATTTGAAATAAAATAGAAAAAATTAATAATGACATATAGTGTTGCCACTTCAGTAAAACAAGTTCATGCTTTCTCCTCTTCTTTTTTGGCAGTTTCAGAACTTATTGAAGTTTTAAGTTATCTGTCTTTTATATAGTACATTTTACCTGAGAGATTTCTCAATAAGCTGATTATTCCTAATAGCAATCCTAAACTGAAATGTACCCTTTCCAGGATGAGAAAAAATGCCCCCATTTTATGGTTTATAAAACACAAATGAGCTGATGTTTTATAGTATAGTACAAAAACTTATATCCAATAGCAAAATGAATTGCATCAACAAAAAATATAATGTAACTTCTGAGAAGGTCAACCTGTAAAACACATTGCGAATTCTTAGCAGCACGTATCAATACAAAAATTTATAATTCTTTCCCTTTTCATCTCAAATGTTCTAATTCAAAATCAATTCCACAAATTACTGAAATCAATCAATCAATATAATAGAGTAGAAAGGACAGATTTGAGGAGTATTTTAATATAATTATTTTTTAAAGGTGATTTTTTTAATGAACTGGCACTTAGATTTATCCATATTGAGAGATTGATGTTGAAATAATTTTCTTGTGAAATGTCTGGTGATACTTTGTTTTCCACCTGAATTCTCAAGTTCTCATTTTATTTCCCCAACATTATTGGTGCCATGCTAACACTGTTATGTGCATGAGGAAAAGATAGATAAAAATAGTTCTTATCACCATAACTCTTATAATGAAGGAAAATAAGATAAGGAAAACTATGTGCTGAATAGTGTTGAAAGGAAGAGAAAAAACCAATATTTTAAACCTAGAATTGGACAAGAAAATTTTGAAATAGATGCCAGAGGAGTATTCACATAGGAGCATGGAAGTAGTAGAATATTCATTTGGCAAATTTTAATAAATCACAAAATGTCCTGTATAAGGGGAAATAATTATAAAAGGTAAGTTAAAAAGTAAAATAAAGTTTTTTTTTTTTAATTTTGTCTTGTCTTTCTCTTTCTTTTTGCGCTCGAGCTTGATTTGATTTCAGAACCGAGACTATTGTGTGGTGCCTGTCTTTATTGCTGTAGTGCTCACTGGTTATTTAATTCTATGTTTCTTTCTGTATTGTTGTGGTGTTTCAATTACCTTTTTCACATCCTCTCTCAAACTGAGGTTGGAAGTCTCTAGAGGGACTCAGCCCATTTTCAGCGTATTTGAATTCTTTTTTTTTCCCCTCTTATTTTGTACCCCAATCTATTGCTTTTCTTTCCTTCAAACAAAACCACATACCTCGATTTATTTGGCTCTGCCTCTTGAATAGAGGGGGAAGGAAACAAGGGAGGGTTCAAGGACCAAACAGATATGTGATCACACTGATAGTAAGCCAAAGAGGAGACCATCTACTCTAGCAGCCCGGAAGGTCATGGTGGGGTATATGGGTTGTAGAAAGGGAACTGGAATGGGGGGAGGACATATTTGGTGATGGGTATTCCCCTAATTCAATGTTAATATGTATCTAAAATACTACTGTGAAAGATATGTAAGCCATTATGAAAAAAATGTGTTTTTAATCAGAAACTTTCTTTAACTTACATGTATTATTATATCAATTATATTATATGTTATTTTATGTTACTATATTACTTTATGTTAGTTTACCTCATTATGTTAATCAATTTTGTCTCTTGAATAAATTCTTACAATAAAAAATCTTAAAAAAATAAGTAAAATAAAGTTTTAAAAGTCTTCGCTAAAAATAGTTTGGGCTTTGTCATTTGATACTTGAATGCTATCCTATTGTGGGAATAAAAAATAATCCAGAGTCAAGAAGACACAATTTTCAGGGTAAATCTCTAGATTATAATGATTTGAAGCTTGGAATTTTTTTCAAAACCCAGGTTTATTTACTTATCAGAGTCACTAAATTTAAGTATGGGTAGTTTTTTTTCTCTGAGAATTAATGTACATTTATTTGTTTCTTTGATTATTATTTGGTTTTTGGGCCACACCTGGCAGTGCTCAGGGGTTACTTCTGGCTCTGTGCTCAGATCACACAATCTCTGGAGACCATATAGGAGGCCAGAGATCGAACCTGGGTTCATCATTGGTTGATAGTGTACAAGGCAAATACCCTACCGCTGTGCTATCACTTTAGTCCTTATTATAAATTTTAATTCTAAATTTCATACAGTAATTTCTTATCATTTGAGTTCATTTTAGGTTTGGGTTAAACATATTTTATTACATTAAACCAAAAGTAAATCTGACTTGTATAGCTTAGCAGCCATCCATTCTTTTTTTCATTTTTAAAGAGCACTGCATGTCAGACAGATATTGTCTCTTGAGGAAATGCACTAAAATGCAGAGAAAATTTGTAGAAGAATATATATTAAAAGTATCAAATGATGGTATGCATAGTTGACATGACCTTTATTGTTTGATTTCTCTTTTATTCTGTCCTATGCCTCATACATATTGTGTGTACTAGCATCCCCCAAATGTCATTTTATTCACTAATATATCAGAAAGAAAAATCAATTAAATGAAAAC
The DNA here is from genome assembly GCA_004027635.1 of Crocidura indochinensis. NCBI lineage: Eukaryota > Metazoa > Chordata > Mammalia > Eulipotyphla > Soricidae > Crocidura > Crocidura indochinensis. The sequence goes on from PVKC010008738.1 coordinate 6,513, forward strand.
TATTTAGAAAATCACATATTCTGTGTAGAGAGAGTACATAAGAAAAAACTTCTTGACTCAGCCTAGTTCTTCCCTTAACAGCTGACTATATTTTTGTTCATGATCTTACAAACCCCAAATCATTCTTTTTCTACAACTTAACTTACCTCTTCTCCCTTTTATTACTTTCCTGTTTTATTTTAAAGAAAATTTCACTTTATCAAAAAGAGAGATTTCCTCTTTCACATCTAAGACACAGAGTTTGCAACAAAGACCCAACATAACATGTGAAGTGACCCAGCTGAATTGGGAAAGGAAGTTTAGATGGAGGGGCTGAGGACCTTGGGAGAGATACTGATACACAGCTGTTGGATCGGATGTTGCAATTAAGCCCTGAGAAACCACTATTAACAATATTATAAGCCAAATATAAAAAAGTAATATTAAATTTAAACAAAAGAAATTGCTTTCTCTCCTTTTTTTTTTTTTTTTTTTTGTGGTTTCGGGTCACACCCGGCAGTGCTCAGAGGTTACTCCTGGCTCCATGCTCAGAAATTGCTCCTGGCAGGCACGGGGGACCATATGAGGCACCGGGATTTGAACCGATGACCTTTTGCATGAAAGGCAAACGCCTTACACCCATGTTATCCAACCTGATCTATACAGTCAAAGCTCTCAATAAGAACCCCCACACCTAGCAATCAAGGGATGTTAATAGAGTTAATTAATTAATTAATCAGAATTTTATTATTTTGGTTCATATATTTTAATTATTCACTCCTACTTTTATTTTCCTATGAGTAATGTACGTAATTTCTCTAAAATTTAATTCAAAAGAATATTAAAATGCACATATATATGAATAATTTGGTAAATGAAAAATTATTCTGAATGGCCATGCTTATTTAACAATTATATACAGATATGTGCAAATATACATATGTAAAGGTAATCCATACAAAACATAATAAAAAGTGGCTAAAGTGACTTTAATTTTGAACAAAAATAGCATTTCTTGTAATGTTACTATTTTTTCCTTGACCTAGTTGTTATTTAATTGTATGAAATTGGGATTCATACATCTTTCTATAACCAAGCTTTTATATCCACTTCCTTTTCTGTGAATTTGCTCAGATTTTCAATCTTCACCTTTTCTCTTTTCTCACAGTTGGGAATCAACATTGGACCGACAAATCTGGAATAGTCTATCTTGAAATAATTTATCTTTATATTTTTCCTTTTTGGTGTCTTGGGTCATTAGGGTTTTATTTTTAGTTTCATTGTTTTTACATATGAATTTTTAAAGTCATTGACACTGAATGTATTCAGTTCAAAGTTGATATTAACATTAATTTTTGGAAATCTTTACTAACATTTTTGCTCAATTTTAGTACCTTTTTGATTAAAAAAGTACATTCTATGCATATAAACAAATGTTCGATTACTTGAGTTTTTGACTTGCTGTATTAAAGTTTTTCTGACCAATTTTCAGGTACCTGGATTGTCCTTAGTTTTTTGATATTGTTAGGTAGAACTGCCAGGTGCAAATGTCTTTTCACCATTTTATTTTTGTACTCTTGGTGTATATTCCAAGAGTAGTTACTCGGTCAAATGTAATTTCAATTCCTGGATTCTCTCCCTTCATCTACTCCAGCACTAGTTTTAGTTTTCTTTTGTTTGTTTTGATTTTGGACCATTCCCAGCTATGATCAGGGGTTATTTCTGACTTTTTGCTCAGAAATAACTCCCAGCAGGCTTGGGGAACCATGGGATATTGGGGATAGAACCAGGTAGGTTCCTTGCAAGACAAATGCCCTACTTGCTCTGCTATTGCTCTGTTCCCACTTTATTGTTCTTGCTGCCTTATCTTGAGACGATATATTATTTTTTATTTACTTAACTATTAGTGATATAGAGTATACACACACATTTGGTTCTATAGCATTTCTCATTTGCAGTTTGGTTACTAAAAGTTCTTCTAGGATGACTGGATGACAGGTAACACTGTCATTGTGAAATCTGTGAGACCATGAAAGGAACAAAGAGAAAGAAAACAGTATCTAGGGTTAGTCATTGTGAAGTGACTACATTAGATCTACAACTGGAGAAAAATGGGTTATTTCTAAGAAAACAATCTATCCATATACTAAGCCTTAGCTACCTGTTATGTCCTAATTTATAGATTGAAACAAATTAATAATTCCATAATTATTTATGTTCATAGAAACATAAAATTGTGTGATGTAAGTCTAAATGGCAATATTATTCCCCTTTAATGCTTCCTTTACTTGATATATGAAGAGGTTAATTATACTGGTAATAATAATCAACTGGAAGTAATAGCTAATATACAGCTTTTACTATACTCTAGACATTAATTATTAATTCATTCATTAATCTTACCTGTATGAATTGACTTAATCCATACTATAATCCTATAAAGTACTACTATTTATTTACCTGATTTTACTTTAGAACCTGCAATACAGTTCTTTATATTTTCTCCAGAAATCTTCACAAGTAGTATAGAGAAGAAAAGGATTTGAATCCATCATTGATTCCAGATTCTAAGCTTTTAAAGTTAAATAATATCTACTTCATGGTTTATCATAGGGAGTTAAAAAGTTTCTTTATAGAGTATGCCTTCTACATCTAGTTCTTGTCTCCTTCAATAGAAGACATTGATTCTGTCATGTTCTTGCTTGATGAGTGAGAATATTATCTAGTTCAGTATATTAGTCTTAAGGTTCTCTATCCCTGCCTATGTTTAGCTTGGAGAAGTAAAAAATAAGGAACATTATAGCTAGATGAGGACAGGAGTTCTGGGATGATTGTTTGCATAAACATGCAGAATGGAAAATAATGCTTTTTTTAATATAATTTTTTATTTTTAAACATGTTGGGTTACATATTGTTGGCAATAATATTTTAGGTACAAATTAACATAAAATCAGGGGAACTCCCATCATGAAAACAAGGAAATAAAAACTTCCTAGTCTAAAGCAGATGTAACACATATTCATTATTGTTTGCATTTCTGTTTGGAGGGTGCTGTCTGCATGAATCTCAGATCTTCATCACAAGTTCCTTTTTATGTAATAATATTTATACTTGATTTGCAATATATTTATTGATAGAGTTTCATTAATAAAACGTACCAGAACCTGAGTATCTGATTTCCTCTAACCTTGTCCTGTGTCACATAACCTTCCTTTTTTTCCTCTTCCTCCTTTTTCCTGTTATGTAAAACTCTTATTAGTGTTGGAGTAAAACAAACACATACATTTTTAGGGGTTTGATTAAGATACTTTATTGTGCCAATACTGCTGTTTTTATGAATTGAATACCATGTTTTTTTTTTTTTTTGTTGTTGTTGTTTTTTGGGCCACACCCGGTGACGCTCAGGGGTTACTCCTGGCTATTCTCTCAGAAGTCTCTCCTGGCAGGCACGGGGGACCATATGGGGAACCGGGGGTATCGAACCGCGGTCCATCCTAGGTTAGCGCAGGCACCTTGCCTCCAGCGCCACCGCCCAGCCCTTTGAATAGCATGTTTTAAGTTGATAATATATTTTTTACTAAATCATGCCAGTATATTGTCAATCTTTATTTTAAAATTCTCTATTTTGAGTTAGGCAAAACTTTGAAGCTGCAAGTATCTGGGTATATCTCTGTTTGACTGCAGATATGGATGAAGATAAGATAATCATACCACGATTGGTGAAAATAGATCATTTGCCTTTATCTTCTACTCTTCCCTGCCAAAATTTCTTGGCCTTCTTTTCCTTAGTAGAAATTAGAGCTATATACAGGTTATTTTGAGAAGTTCCTGAAGTATATATTGTCTTTTAGGACTATCATTTGTATCTCTTTTACTCTTTTATAGTACGATTCCTAAAAATCTAGAAAATTATACCTTGCATTTGCAAAGATCATATGATTTTTGAATACTTAGTACAATGGAATTACTTTTCCATTTATAAATTATTAATCTAACACCTACTTAAATAGCACCTACTAAGTTTCAAGTGCTGAAATACAAATTGGTAAAACAAAGCTTATAATGGCCCTTTGAAGTTTATAGTCAGTTGAAGCAGATAGATTTATGGCAATAGATAAAGAATAACTGCAGTGATTTAAAACAAGGAATAGACCAAGATTACTTTTTTCCTAGGAGAGAGAGGAAAGTATGAACAGAAATGATGACTATTGCACTAATTATTGGAGATTAAGTACATTGTTTTTGGGTTTTGGGCCAAACCCAGTGATGCTCAGGGGTTATTCCTGGCCATGCGCTCAGAAATCGCTCCTGGCTGGGGGGATCATATGGAACCCGGGGGGAATCGAACAGCAGTTGTCCTAGGTCAGCAAGGCAAATGCCTTACCAATGCACCGCTGCTCAGGACCCAATAAGTCTTTTTGCTTTTGTTTTTGTTTTTCTTTTTTTCAGGCAGAAAATGCTGGGAAAATAATACTATAGAAAGAAAAATAGGGATATAATTTAATAGAAAATATTTCAGGAAATGCAAATATGAGAGAATCTAAATGGTTTTGTATAAAATAGCTGCTTATGGAGATGATGCCAAGAAGATGAAAACTAGGTATGCAAAGCCTTGTATATCTTGCTAAGAAATGTTTAATTTTATCTTGCACATCTGTGATCAGCAACTACAAGCTACATCTCTTGCATGATTCTCCTTAAGCCCACTATTTAATTTCAGGTTGAAAGATTAGAAGGGTATTCCCAGTTGCTTATTTAAAAAAAAGTCTAAGTTTTTAACATTATATGTTTAAACTGCAGTTCAATTTTTTCTAATGATTTTTTCCTATTCAGTAACACAGGTAATATAATCTTGGAGGAAAATACAGTTTTTGCATGGGTCTAAGGAAGGAAAAACTATTTTCAGCTTTAGTGGAAAAACTCAGTTTAAAATATTTTATTCTTGACCTGCCATGTATAGAAGGGGTCCTTTTAAACATTTTTGGTAGAGGAGAGAAACTGATTTGTGTATTTTACAAATATTCCCTCCACAGGCAATGAAGAAAGGGGAAATCTTTGGCTTCTTTGTTTTGTTTAGGGGGCATATTTGAAGTTCCTAAGAGTTTAATACATGATTCTGAACTCAAGTATGGTTCAGTGTGCCATAGATACATAAGAATAGAACCTGGATGCCACATGTAAGGCAAGTATAGTCACAAGCTGTAACTATCACTATAGCCCCAGAAGAAACAATATAAGTTAAGTTACATTTTATGTCTGTGGTGGCTCCAATTAAGAAAAGTTCCTTAAAAAGCAAAAACAATCAATTGTTTTAATACTGGTTTATAATAAGCAAATGATTTTTAAAAGCTTTTTAAAACAGATCAAAAATAATAGAAGGAAATATTTTCTTAATAAATTTCATTCAGTATAGATGAGAATTGGAAAGGAAAATTGAGTACTCTTTCTCTCTCTGTTCTCTGCTTCCTTTTTTCTCCTTGCTTCAGAGAAATAAGGAAAAGAAGACAAAACAACCACAAAGAACTTTTCCATAAAATTGCATAAGAGCCTGATGTCATTTGAATCATTGTATTATACATGATTCTTGTGATCATACCATTAACAGACCACAGAAGAAGCATTAGGAATTTCTTGTGCAATGCTGAATTTTGCCTAAGGTATATTTAGCTTAATGTGCTCCTATTTTGCTTTGTAGAATACTTTATCATATTTTATCATAACCTTACAAACCTTTATTGTCACATTTAAGAACTATAGATCACTGTATCGAAGTAGTTTTACTTCTGTTTTAATGAGCCAACTTAGGATGAGATAGGAAAGAAAAGAATTAAAAAGTTGAGACAACAATACAGCACTTTATAAAAATATAGGTTTATGTCATAGGGATCCTTTAAATATAATTTTATGGACATACCATAACATTATACAATTCTATAAAATCAGGTGTGAATCATTTTAGATAAACAACTGACTGTTACATTATTTTATTAGCAAAAGTCCAATTGTTTTCACAATAAATTTGACTCTGCTACCCAAATTGCCTACTCATTTTCCCTTTGACTTCTGATAACTTACAATTTGTTTTCAAAAATTTTTTTTGTGGAATTGAAGCAATAGAACAGTGTATAGGGTACTTACCTTGCTCATATTCTTAGTTCAATTCCCTGTATCACATATCTTCCTCTTTAACTACAAGGAGTTATCTCTCTGAGTGCAAATCCAGGAGAAAGCCCTAAGCACTGCTGGTGTGACCCAAGCACCCCAAAATAATTTTACTTTACTCAATCTTTAATTTATTTTTATTATGTAACATATGGGAGTGAAATAATATACTATCTTTTTAATTTTAACTTTTATTTCCCTAAACATAGTATCCTCTAGTTTCATGTGTTCTGGTGCAAATGCTATATTTCATATATAGCAATGTATACCATTGTGTATATAAGAATACCAAATATTTTTTATCTAATTAATGGTTGGTGTATACAATTTGTTATCTAATTTTAACCTTTATATAAATAATATTGAAAATAACAAGTGAATATATAATTTTCAAATTTTATTTTGTATTTTCAAATAGCTACTCAACAATTAGTTGTCTGTTTTTAAACATTTCTATTTTTAATTTTTTTGAAATCTCCAGACTTATTTCTACAATGGCTGCATCAATTTTCATTCCAACAAAAGTGTATATAATTTATATTTGTAGTTTCAATTGGAAGAAATGTCTTCATTCTCATGGCTGAATAGTATTCTTTTGTACCCAATACTATATTTATCTTTTCGTTCTCAGATATGCACATAAATGGTTTCCATACTTTTGTTAATTTAAGTAATACTATATTGAATATGAAAGTACAGACATCAACACATGTTACTAATGTGAATGAATGGTGTCAGGAAAGTATTATATTGTTCTAACCTCTGAGAGATGGCTGAATCTGATAAAATGGATTAATTTATTTGTAAATAATGCAATTAAATTTTACTGATAAATTTATTGCAGCATATGCATATATCTATTTGAAGGCAAAGGTTTTGGGCCATAAGGATCTTAGTGGTGTTTCAAGATCAATCCTGATGGTACTTGGGGATTACATACAGTAACAGGATTTCAAATCAGGATGAACATGCAATGCAAGAACATTACCTCATGTACTATATCTTCAGAACTATATACTGATTTTTAGTGATGTAAATCTAGACTTTGGTGATGGAGGAGGGAAATGGGGAGCATTGGTGGCAGGAAAGTTACACTAGTGAAGGGTGGTGTTCATTTGATGTCTGAAACACAAATATGAACATTTTTGTAACCACATTGCTTAAGTACTTATTCTTAAAAAGTATAAAAATAAATGTAGTTTTGTATAAATTTACCTGAAATGATTTAGAATGTATCTTACTACCTAAAAGTCATTACTGTAAGCATTTCATAATATAACACTCCCTGTTTATTATTCTATTAAAACATTTATTATAGTTCAGAAAACATGTTTACAAAAGTGTTAAAGTTTATTGTATTGATGTCAAAGTTGCTGTGAGCCATAATTACCCAAATATCCATGATCTGCCATCAGTTTTCTGCCATCTCTGGTCAGCTCTTTGTTCCCCACAAAAACCTACCTCCATTCTTTATTAATATGTTTCAATGCCCATGGTCAGGTGTTTGCCATATTTCAATACTGTCTGTCTATTTCCTTGGTTGGAACTCTGTATTCCATAGGTAAGTAAGATCATCTGATATTAGTTTTCTCCTTCTGTTTGATTTTAACACCTTGTCTTCTAGATCCATCCAAATTGCAGTTCTGCATAATTTCATAAATGCTCATAGCTATACATATAATATTCTACTGTGTATATATGCCACTATTTCTAAACTTAGTCATTAATTTTTGAATATTTGGGTTACTTTTATGCCCTGCATATTGTACTCAGTACCGCACTGAACATAAATCTGTATACATATATTTGGACTAATGTGTGTGTGTGCTTGTGGATTAGATGTTGGGCATATATGTTGGGAGTTCTTTTCTACATTTTTGAGGAATCCTCATACTATATTCCATAATAGCTGAAGCAGAAGGCATTCCACTGTTCCTTTTTTGATGCATGCAGAAAAACAATGGTTATTTCCAATTTTTTCAATGTGTGCCCTTCTCACTAATGTGAGATATCTCTTTATTGTTTTGATTTGCATTGATAAGTGATGATGAACACTTTTGCATATGCCTTCTGGCCATCAAATGCCTTTTTGGAGAAGTGCTTATTCATATACTCTCTGCATTTCTAATGCAGTTTTCAGTTTTTATTTTTCAGATCTGTGAGTGCTTTATGTATCTTGAAAGTTGGCATCTTTATCTGAACATTTGTGTTCAAATATTATCTCCCATTTAATAGAGTATCTTTTCATTTTTAGTCCTGGCTTCTTTGCCACGCAAAACTTTTTTTATATTCAGAGAGTGAATTTACTCCTGGTTCTGTGCTCAGGGATAGTTCCTGGTGGTGCTTAGGGGAACATATGTGGTGCCAGGGTTGAAACCTGGGATATAGGTGTGCAAGTCAAGCACTCAATCCATTGTATCATCTTTTGGCCTCCTGAAAAGTCTTTTATAACTTGATGTAATACCATTTGTTATGTGATCTTTGACAATGAAAATAAATCATTGAAGAATTTTCTGAGATCCCTTTACTGAAGAATTTTGCTGTTTCACTTAGTGTAATTTATGGTTACTTGTTTGATCCCCAAGACCTTAAATCTACTAAGTATATATTTTTTGTGAAAAATGTTTTTTTCCTTTTCTATCTCTTTCTATTTCTCTCTTCCCTTCTCTTCCCTTTCATTTTTTTCTTTCAAATATGGCTATTCTGTTTCCCAAGCATTGTATTCCAAGCATTTTCTGATCCACTTCAGTAACCAAGCATCTTTGTCATAATTTTGTACATAATATGTAAAACAGATGATGGAATATTGAATAATTTTCTCATATCTATTTAATTGGTTTTATTTTTTATTTATTTATTTTTATTTTTATTTTATGTGATAATGAAAAAAGCAAAGAATGTAAGTAAATGTCAGTACCTTCTGTATGAAAGGTACTTCTGGGACAACTGGGGGGAATTGTGTATAATGTGCCTCAGAGAAGTTCCATTTGAAGGCTGAACAAATTAATGTAAACTACCAAGTCTTGCTTATCATAAAATGTGGTTTGTTCCCAGGAGTATTGGCTTCATAGCACTTCTGACCTGCCCAGTGAGTGAACTGAGTATGTGTCTACATATGTGTTAATCGAAAATCCTCAATCAGTTGCTCACAGTAGGAAGCTGCCTGCATGTGAGAGCTGCAATTGCTGCAAGGATATGAAAGGCCACTGAGAACATCTGCTCCAATATAGTTGCATTTGTCTTCATATTCATTCATGGTCAAAATTTAATAAAATTTTAGAAGAAAATTGAAATGGTTCTTTTAGTATGATGTTCTCTTTCAAGGCAATCTTTCTCACAGCTCCACTATACATTCCATTCAGGATAGTTTCTTCTCCTTTGAATATCCTCTTTTGTTAAATCAACCATTTAACACAACTGGATATATTTTTTGACTTTTGTAATAAATAAATTTAAAAACCATCTCCAGGGTAGACCCACTGTTTCCATAGAGGGTATCAGTGAATAGACTTAGAAACCCAGATCTGCTTTAATGCCAGAAGTTAAATATGACCTCTTTATTCAAGAAAATATCTTTTTTTATTATGAAGAATAATGCGATTCTTTCTGGTGTTCTAATGTGGAATTTTGATATATCTATTTTTCCTAGAGCTTTATTTTGAGCAGGTTGTTATGGTTTCTTCTGACCTAAGGCTCACAAAGTGCCTTCTTATACAAGTATCATCAGTTATCACTTTGGAATTTGTCCTGAAGTGCTCAATATTGGGAGCTCCTTATTTATCACAAATCAAGAATCTTTGAAGGTATAAAAATCTGTTTTAAACACACCTCCATGAAATTCTGGAAATCGCTAAATATTTAGGAACAACTTTCCTAGTTATTTTATAATTTATATATGTATATAAATTTAGTTAAAACATTTTATTTTTAACTGTATTTAAGTACGGTGGTTACAAAATTGTTCATTATTGGGTTTCAGTCATACAATATAAATCACCCTTCTCCAGTGAACCCTCCTGTCACAGATGTCTCCCATTTCTTTCCCATCCAACCCCCAATCCTGCCTTGCTCTAGGGCAGGCAAATTGCTTTCGTCTGTCTTTGTCTCTCTCTCTCTCAATTTCTCTGTGTCTCTGTTTCTCTCTGTGTGTCTCTGTCTCTGTTTTTCTCCCCTTTTGATAGTGTGGTTTGCACTATTGTTAATGAAGGGTGTCTTGCCTGTTAGTTTCTCCAGTTTCAGAGCTGAGTTCTTGTCCAGAGTGATCATTTCATAGTTATCCAAAGTATATGATCTAACATCTATTTTTGTTTGCTTGTTAAAAGAATTTTTTGGGGTTTGGGGTCCACACGAGGAAGTGCTTATAATTTTTACTTGTTCTGCATCAGGAATCTGCACTTCGAGTGCAGTTGGGGTTGACCATATAGGATGCCAGATTTAACCCTGGGTTAGCAGCTTGCAAGGCAAGTGCTCTACTCATTGTAATATAACTCTGGCTCATTCAATCATCTTTTATAAAATAGGAACTCATTTTTCATCAAGTTAGTAAATCCCTACTCATTAAACCACCATTATTAGCATCTTTGTACATGTACATGATATTATACTTTTATTTCTGCATATCATGTATTAACATTAAAATACATTATATTGAAAATAATATTAAGACAGTATCTTTTTCTCCATACAACCCAGCTTATTATTATTATCTCTTGGATATATCTTATATTTTTATAAAATGTATTAGTTTCAGGTATTGTAATTATAATTACATGACAAGTATATAGTGGTATTTTAATTTTAAGTGCAGATGTCTCACAATTAAGAAACCGGTACTCCCAAACCAAATATTTTGCTCTGATCCCTTTCTTCCTGTCGTCTTGATTATCCAATCCCAAATCCCAAATCGACTTTTTGTTGGGTTTTTCTTTAGACAAAAAATTATTTGTGCTAGTAAAATAATAAGGCCATAAAAGAATAGAATTAATTGATTTAATTTACCAAAGTTTTGTTTATGTGGTCTTCAAGAATTTGTAATTGGATATAAGTAAGGTCATATACAAGCATGCCTTTGAGTGTGTGGAAACATTCTTAGTTATAACATTTAAATTAGTTCATTAATTTTTACTTTATTCCAAGGAAGGACACATTTTTGTCTTTGTTCTCCCATTTCAAATTAATCAGATGTGGTATGATTTAGAAAATGAACCTGGATTGAATAGACTTGGAAACTGAGAATTTTCTCACAAGAGCATGAAGTCACTGCAAAATATTTATTATATGTCTGCTATGTTCAGCTTCAGCTTTATGTCTCCTGCTTTAAAACGGGCAGGATTTTTAGTATACTATGTATAGCCTTAATTTTTTTGGGTGGGTTGGGAGCATACCCATAGTACTCAGGGTACTTACTCCTGACTTTACCTTCAGGGATTCATTCCTTGAAGACTCCAAGGATATAGAGCTCAGGTACATCATGTGCAAGGCAAGTGTCCAACACTCTGTTCCTCTTGCCCCAGTCTTAGCTTCTTTTCTGATAATCTAAATAACCTGAAAAGTTCCAGATATTTGGAGGGATAGTAATCCTCTACATTTCTCTAGTAACACATTCCTTTTAGTCATTTATGACAAACAATATTTTAAGTATTAATAATTATCTAATCAAATTTAATCATATGTAATATTTAGTCAGAATAATATATGATCAATATGTTGATTTTGGGCTACACCCACAAGTGCTCAGGGCTTACTACAGGTTCTGAACTCAGGGCTCACTTCTGGCAGGTTTGCAGGACCGTATGAGATGTTGAGGATGAAACTCCATGTCTGCTATATTCCAGGCAAATGCCTCATCCACTGCACTATTGCTCTGGCCCTAATATTTATATTTTAACACATATTTCTGAGCATAGCTGTATGTACTCATTTTTGTGTTTGCATTCATTTAACAATCACAACATTTAAATTTAAACATTTAAATCGCAATCATTTAACTATCACAACAAATAATCACAATGTTTTCCTCTTATTTTGCATTGAGTGATGTGTAGGTTGAGGATTCTTGTTAGAATTTTCCAAATTTTGGGTGTATTATATTTCATTTGAATTTCTATGTATAAATGTTTTCTGAGTTTACATTTTAATATAGGAAGACTACAGTGTTTATGTGAAAAATAATAGGATCTCCTCTCTGCTCTGTAATTCAAAACCTACTTGCTTCAGAGAAAAAAAACTTATAATTATACCTAAAAAATATTCTTACTCATTTTAAATTGACAAAAATCTCTTTAGACTCTTTGTGTTCTACTTTGGCGCAGAATAATAATTCCTTTCAAAAACTGATTAAAAGAGAAGTTGGACAATGAATTTTCTTTAAAATCAAAGAACTACACAAATAGAATAGCCATATTATTTCATTTCAAAGCAATTCCTCAAATTAAAAAATATTTGGAGATTTGTGTATAGATTTCATTTTTATCATGTATTTGGAAAAAATAAATAATACATGTACAAAATGTAAAATAAACATTTAGTCTAGTTCAGAAACTAATTTTCTTAATATACTAGAATTCTTCAAAGGTTGAGTTTGTTCTGACTTCTGAAGGAAAAGTTGAATCCACAACATAAAAAATATAAATGTGAGTTCATTATTCATAGAATTTTCTGTGAGTCTATTTCTTTGACATCTAGAACTGAAGCTAGAGTTTTTTCTACTTTCCTCTTTGAATCCTCAAAGAGACTGGGGTTTAAACCTTTTTTTTTTCCTCTCAATTTCTTTCTTCATGGGTTTTGCTATAGGCTTTCTTGGATGCTGATTGCCAGAGTCAAAAATGCCTACATTGTTGCTGATGGCATTTCTTTTGAAGGGAGCTATATATAAAGAATTCATTTAGGGATTTTTTTTCTCCCCACCCTTAGGGATTTTTTTAAGGAGAGCACATTTTCGGTTTTTCACTAAAACCCCTTGCATTATCCCCGACACCTTTTGTAGTCAGACATAAATATGATAAAATCATAATCTTTTATTTTAACATTCTTCTCTAAAGATGCATACACACTAGGTCAACTATGGTATGCTATTATATTTGGATAACTATATATTCTAACAGTTTGTCCATGTGTATGTTCCTTTATCCATTCATTTGTTACGTATGTATGTAGGTTCTCAATGAATTATATGCTTACCTCTTTTTATCAGTTGTAAGAGATATGTATTTCACTTCTACTTTATTTTTATACCTCCCCTCTTCTCACTTCTACTTTTTTAAACTAAAGTTTGTTCTCATCCTATGCACTGCAAGTTCACTGATGGTATATGTTTTCTTTGTCAACTACATACCATGAAAGCCTGGTATTTTGCAAATTGCATAAAGATCTGTTAAAGCAATACTAAATAAATATATATTACTTTTTTGATTTCCATACTGTCAGAATAAAATATGTGCTTTGGCTGGAAAAGGGAAGGCATTTGCCTTGCACACAGTTGATCTGGCATCACCAGGTTCACCCAGGAAATTCCAAATGCTCTCCTGAGCCCACCAGAGTGATCCTTGAGAACAGAGCTAATAGTGTGTCATGAGCACTTCTTTTTGTGGGAAAAAAAGAGAACATTTTCTTACAATAATGTGGGAGACTGGGATTTTCCAGTCTCCTTTTTACATGTCCCTTTAGTTCTGAGCTACATTATTTAGGGTTTAAAGTTATACATATATAATAGGTATTTTATAATATTTATATGTTGAAGTTGATAACTGAACAGAATATAAAATCAGAGCAGAGTAAATGCAGTATTTGAGAGAGAATACTGAATTTTAGACAGAATTAAGTTCATACAAGCTATTTATTAGACGATATATCCTGGGAAGATAATATACTGTTGTTATAAAAATGATAATAGTGTTTTTACAGATAAATATACATAAAGTCAAAATGTATGGTACATGGAAACTATTTAAGATAGTGCTATTATTGCCATATTTATTATAATTATATCAAACAGTTACTGCTCTGTAACAAATATATCATTAATATCATGGCACAAAAATACCAGGCATTTTTTCTATTTCTATGAGTTAACTAGTTATACCTCATACTTTTCTTGACATTGCAAAATATTTCTCCATGCTTAGTTTTTTATCTGTTGATTGATAAGGTTTTATTAAACATGTATTCACTGTATTTGGTCTTACAATTTTAATTCAAAGTAGATTAATTCAAAGTGACCTATTTAATTGGTAGTCACTGTCTTGTGTACTTTAGGTGAAAAAAGTGGACTGATCTGATATTTGAATTGAGTGTTTTTCTTGGCTAAGTTATGTATAACATTAGAATTAGGACGGAAGTAACAGCATAGATGATTTGTATTGATTATCTGCTATTTCATGATCTTTTAAATCATTTTTAGGACTCTAATAATTCACTCTTGTGTTTTCCCAAGTTTTATTCTATTTTGGAAACGTAGTGTGAAAATAAACAATAATGTAGTTAACACAGAATGAGAATGTTCTATTCTGAGAGGATATTTATTATTTTTGAGGTCTGCCATTCATAAATAATGTGTAGATTATTTAAAGTATTCTAGAAATATTGTCATAAATATTTTTGGGAATTAGCTGGCTGGCATATTTTAATTAAGTAGTTCACTGATTGCATATTTCTCCCAATATGTTTTAGTTACCAGGTTTATAGTAAATCCTACTTCTTTCTCTTATATACACTAATTTTATAAACCATATTCCCATTGCAGAATCAACCTTTGTAGTCATAGTATTAGATGAGATTCAGTTATTTTTCCATAGTTTTCAGTATTTGAGACATGTTTGTCTTTTATTTCAATGATAGATAAGTAAATGAAATACAAGTATGAATAATACATTTTGTGTTTTTACTAATAATAAGGTGATTTAAATAATCTTGAAACAAATACCTGGTAAAATAAATTATTTTAAGTATTGTAGTTTCATCTACTTAGCATTTTAAACTTAATTTTAAAAACAATTTTATTATTAAAATGTTTTCTATTTTTAAATTATGTATTTTAAACATTTTAAGCAATTACCTATATTAATAATAGTTAACTTGAAATATATCAGCAAACTTCACGTTATATTATATTGTTTTTAGAGATTGTTGATAGATTGATGATGACAAATATTGACTGAATGCTTATTATATCAAGGTTTATGATAATTATGCTCCATGTGTTAAATAATTTGTAGAACTCTCTACAGTAAAAACATCATTACAAATTATAAATTAAACAAGGTTCAGGGTAGAATTGTATTGGACTATAATGTAGATAGACTAATTCAAAATTCAGAATTGGGTCTAGTACGGGCAAAACCAGGTAAAACCATATGGCATTAATTTAGTTTAATAAGTAGGATCACAGAATTATATTGATCTCTTTTATTGAGAAAGGTTTTGAACTATACCTATGGAACTCAGAGGTATTTCTGATTCTGCTCAAAGATCACTGCTGGTGCAACTGGAAATTGAACTAGTGTTGGATTACATGAAAAGCATGCCTGGATCAGGCATGTTAATATTTAAAAAATATAATTAATGATATACTACAAGTATCAGAAGTTCTTAGAAACATTATAGAAGCATTGCACTTAATAAACATTAGGGGGGATTTTTCTATCTAATATTCTAATATATATTTATTAAAATTTATTATAATAATCACATTTATAAATGGTAATGTCAGTGAATGTATGAAAATTGTGATTTTGTTTATGTCAGCTTCACAACAAACTTACAAGTAGACAACTATGTGATAAAGTAAACAATATTATTCTAACTTTCAACACAGAAAAGTTATGTACTGAATCAAATACACTTCTTTACATGGGACCATAAATATACCTACTTGAATCCCTATATAAATTAATTTTTAACACTTTTTTGTTGAGATTCTGTGATTTTAAATAATGTTAATGAAGGTTCCCCAAGTATATATTTCCAAAACCACACCCATACTCACATATCTCCCCAAAGACATCAGTTTACATACCCTTTAAGTCTACCCTCCCACATTTAATTGTGTTTATAATTTATGTTTGTGTTGTTTTTGGTCCTTTGTTGTTACTTCCTGTGTAATATTAAGTCCCAAATATGAAAGCTAATTCTTTATCTATCCCTTTCCCACTTACTGACTTTACACAGCATGATATACTCAAGTTCCATAAATGTCAGGGGATATTTCATGATTTTATTCTTTCTTAGATGTGCATAATGTTCCTTTGTGTAAATATATATCACAACTGTTTGATCCATTTATCTATTGTTGGGTATTTGGGTTTATTACAATCTTTGCTAGTGTACTATGCACTATGATGAATATAGGTGTGTAAATATATTTTTTAAATAATGCTCTTATGTTTTGAAGATAGATCACAATAAATGGTATTACTGGGTTGTATTAGATATTTATACATATTTTTAAATGTTATATGGGTTGGAGAGATAGCATAGCAGTAGGACATTTGCCTTGCATGGAACCAACAGGAAGGACAGTGGTTCTAATCCTGGCACCCCATATGGTCACTCTAGCCTTCCAGGAGCCATTTCTGAGTGCAGAGCCAAGAGTAACCCCTGAGAGCCACCAGGTGTGACCCCAAAACCATAAAAGAAAGAAATATTATGCAAGTTTTTAGAGAGGCTGAACATGTGACATTTCTACCAATAGTAGAGGAGGGTTCCTATCTTACCATAACTTCACCAATGATGCATCAATTATTTGATATGTGTCATTAACAGAGGCATAAGATAATCCCTTACTGATGCTTTGGTTTCCATTTCCTAATCGTGAGTGATGAGTATTTTCTTCAAATGTCCAATGATCATCTTTTTGTCTTATTTAGGAAAGTATTTGTTCATTTCCATACCACATTTTGAGATGGGTTGTTGTATTAGATGTTATTGAGTTTTGTGAGCATTTTATAGATATTTAATATCAGCCCCTCTTTCTGATGTAATGTGGACAAATAATTTATCCCATTGAACTAAGTATATTTGTGTTATATCTTAAGTTTCTCTTGCTGTGTAGAAAATTTTTAACTTAATGTATGTCAGTTTATTTCTTTTAGTATTTGTTATCTTTGCCACTGGTGTCATATCATTGAAGACACCTATGTGTCATTTTCCTGGAGAGTTCTGTTGATATATTCTTCAATGTGTTTTATGGATTCATATTTTTACTTATGGCTATCATGTTTTCCCAATACCATTTGTTAAAGAAATTTCCTCTGTTACACATCACATACTTAATTATTTGACACAGATTAAATGTTAATGCCTGGGAGTTTAATTCAGTACACTCAATTTTCTTCCAATGATCTACAGGTTATTTTTATCTCAATACCGTGAAGCGTTAGTAAAGCTTTATAGACTAGCTCAAAGTTGGGAAATGCAATATTATCATTTTTCTATTGTGATTGAATTGGCTACTTAGAGTTTATGATTTCCAAAAAATTTAGAAGTTTGTTTTAAGTTTTTAAAAGGCATCATTGGAAATTTTTGTTTGTTTATTTTCGGGTTGCACTTGGAACTTTGCTGGGCTTAGTCCTTCCTGGCTCTGGACTCAGAAATATTCCCAGCTGGTATAAGAGAACCATAATAAATGCAAATGATTTAACCCAGTTGGCCACATACATACATTCTTGGAATTTTAATAGGCATCACTTTGTTTGAATAATACTTTGGGTAGGATAATTTGACAATATTGATTTACCCTATCCATGAACTGGTATCCACATCTGTTTCTTTAAGCAGATATTGATAGACTATCCTTTTCTAAGTAATAACCACAAACATCACATACTTGGAAATCAACTTAACAAGAGAGGTGATTTTGAAAGTCTTCCAATTGAAGATACATGGGAAATATAATTAAATTGAAAAGGGTGCTCATCTCAACAGAATCATATAATTACCAACTGAATTGTCATAAAAGGTCACTATAAAATTATTGTATAGTAACAATAGTTGTTTATAAGGAAGTCTAAAGCCTTATTTCTGGAATGTTTTTGGAATACACAGATTTTGTTCTTTTTTGGAATATAATTATTTCATTGTATTTAAATTAGAGTGAAAGATATACTTCTTATAATAGTTATCTCATGGTGGTTAATCATGGTGTTTAACATTGACAGAGATTCATTTGTATTATGTTAAGTGATATAAAATAGAATTGTATTAGAAAGATTGACACAAATTTAAATGTGTCATTAAATACTTGGCCTTACACAGACATCAACTATTAAGTAATTCTAATTATATGATTGCTATGGAAACACCAGATATATAGGCTTCTAACCTCACATTCTACTTAACAAGAGAGGAATTTTCCTTCTGCAACAGCCTCTCTTATTGGCTATAGAGTTGTTTTTATTTATATTGCATTTTACTTTTCTGCTATACCCGTTGATAGTCAGAAGTTACTTAAGGTTTGTGCACTCAGGAATGACTATTGGCATTGCTCTAGGTATATCAGAGACAGAACCTTGTTCTGCTGCATGCAAAGTCAGTGCCATATGCACTATTATGTCACTTTGATCTCTATCCTGGAGTTTTTGATCAATGCTTTTTCAAACTGCAGTGATCATCTGAGACATAAAGCAAAATGACAAGAAAACAAGAACCGAGATAACTTAGGTAGCAAATCCTAACTAACTTTTCTTTTCTCAACATATGAAGAATAAATATATTAATTCCTAAGAGTAATTAAATAATAAATAATAGTTGATATATCTATAATAAACAAGACAAATTCATATGGCATTCATAAAATGGAAAGGAATGCCATAAATTTTTGGATATGTTGTGTCTTACTGCACATCTCTAGAGTGCTATAATTATATGGCTCACAAGCTTGACTATAGATTGGCCTCAGCTTACATTATTATTTTTTAATTTCTAAGATAATTAATATTCTTAGAAATTTCCTTTCTATAACACAACAATAGTAATATAAAATAAACACTAAATCACAGCCTACATAACTGGAGTGGGAGTGAGTCAGGAGTGACTATTGATGGACTGTTTTCTTTGAAATAATAGCTTTTAACCAGCTCCCAGGGAAGATGTATGCATAACAATCAATATAATTAAAATGCTCTCATTATATGAAGATTATGAACTGTAAAAGAATATGGTAGGAGGATATCAAATAAATGTGATTTTTTTAATTCCTAAAAGATGATCATGTTCTCCCTGACATGTGATCATGTTGGTGAGTATTGCAATACAAACATTGAATCTGAACAGTTTCTTATCTCATGAAAGCTGGGGAAATGATAATGCTGATTATTCATTTGGAGTTCCAGGGAATATTCTAAGGGAGGGTTGGTAAAGGAAACACATAGATGTCATTTTCTTGGGATAGATAATTTGATTTTGCCACTCTCTTGGATGAGGGCTCAGAAACTCAATGTCCCCTGAAGTCTTTCCTGAAATTTTCTGAACTAGAGTTTAATGTTGATTAAATTGTCTAATCAGAGGGTCGGAGAGATAGCACAGAGGTAAGGAGTTTGACTTGCATGCAGAAGGACTGTGGTTCGAATCCCGGAATCCCATATGGTCTGCCAATCCTGACGAGGGCGATTTCTGAGCGTAGAGACAGGAGTAACCCCTGAGCACTGCCGGGTGTGGACCCCTCCCAGAAAAAAACCCTGAAAAATTGTTTAATCAGTAGTGAAAAAAGAAGTATATTGAGATACTACATAAATGACTGTTACTTTGAATAAGTTTGTTTATAATTGTGGGTTTTAGAATCAAATGATATGTTTCAAACCCTAATACTTATATAAGTATTTATTGAAGCACCATGGTTACAAACATGTTTGTAGTTAGGATTTTGACTGAAGTACATCCCACTTCACCAGTGCAATCTTTCTACCACCAATGTCTCCATCTTCCTCCTCCCCCAGCCTCTGCTTATCTATGAGATAAATATTATATTTCTATCTTTTTCATTTGCTTGTTTTTGTTTTGAGGACATACCTGGTGATGCTCAGGGGTCAGTTGACGCTCAGGTGATGCTCGTGGCTATGAACTCAGAAATCGCTCCTGGCTTGGGGGACCATATGTGATGCCGGGGAAATAGAACCGTGGTCTTTCCTAGGTTAGCACATGCAAAGCAAATGCCCTAGCACTTGCACCACTGCCAATTTCGATATGATTATCCTGAAAAAGAGGAAATGTTAACAACTAGGTCTAAGAGCAGATTGTCTTACTTCAATACTTAACAATAAGATGAAATCAGAAGACAGGTTATCCTTTGATCTGTGCAAAAGCCAGGATCGCTAACTACAGAAGACTGACCTTGACAACTATGACTAAGCAGAATTTATCCTGGAACCAATAAAAAAAGACCCTAATCTAGGCTTGGGCCTACGACCTGTACAACAACCGAGATCTCTAATCCCAGAGGTCTGGCTGAGACAACTGCAACTGAGCAGAACTTCTGGAAACATAATGAAAGACTCTATCCTATTATTTTCATAGAGACTAATACTTCTTCTTAGAGGTGCTTTTGTTTCCAAAGATCATTTGAAACTTGAATTTTTTAATCTGGTTTTCCTAAAACAGAGGACTACAGACTTTAGTTGGTAGAATCTATAATTTCATAAACATTTCTTTAGCTACCTTGTTGGGTACCTTGGCCTGACAAAAGCCATCTTCTCTGCCTTTCTGCCATTTCATAAGCTCTGCAGCCACAGGCAGCAGAGTGTACGTGCAGTTTCGTTTCAAGGCTCTCGAGTTATTTGGAAACAGGTGGCCCCAAAGTGATAAATAACTTCTAGCCCAAGGGCAGGACGACGACGCCCGGTACCTCTTCCCTTCTTGGGATGCAGCCAAACTCCCCTAGCCCACAGATTTGAGTTAACAAGCTATTCATTATTGTTATGCCCTGCTCAACCATGAATTTGTTAGAAGCCAAAGAATGTAACTAAGCAGACCCTCCTCAAGGCCATGGGGTGTTGTTATGGAAACTGTTATCTTATGTGACGTACAAGGTCTC
>PVKC010008739.1:0-27677 GCA_004027635.1 Crocidura indochinensis
TCCCATCCCATCCCATCCCATCCCATCCCATCTCATCCCATCCTATCCATCTTACCCCATCTCATATCCGCAGATTCTTGCAGCTTAACTTCAATCCCTACCACTATCTCCCTCTGGGCTCTTTTCCTTCTGTATGCCTTCATATGGCATTGTCCTATTCTAGCCTGTGCCCAACATTTTTTTCTTCAGATAAGAATAATAATCCTATTGAATGAAGAACTTACCTATGCAATTTCAATATAATTTTTATATGTTGAAATTGTAGTATTTAGGTATATTGAGTAAAAGAAAATAGAGTACTTTGTTTTTGTGATCTGTGTTCCATTTGATTTTACTGGTCTATATCAGTATTTCTCAGCCATGATCTATATATGCTACAATGAGAGTCCCAGGATATTCCAAGGGGACTGCAGGTGAAAATTGTGTAAATTGGAAACTGAAACAGAAGTTAAACTAAAGATGAGAGCCAACTGGTAGATGGGTTAGGGACCCACAGGAAGAGAACAAGGTCAGAAGATTGGAAAAAAAATGATAGCGACCATGACAAATCTAACAGGCAGTTAATAGATATGTGAACCAACAGTTACTTACTTTGTTTTCAAATGCAGGACTTTGACATGCCGTGATCAGGCATCATCCCCACCCCCAGTGAGATTAGTGACTGTAATTGGTCACAAGCTATTATAACCTAACTATTTCTATAATTTATTTTCAGTTATCATGATTCTCAGTTATCATGTTATAATATGTAACTGTTCTCAACAGCGACTTAAAAACTAAGTCATCTCTACAGCGTTTGTAATTTAATAACTATTGACAGTCTTAGTTTATAGTATATAACAACCAGCTTTTTTGTTTGGTCCATCCTAGGTCAGTCACATGCAAGGCAAACCCCTACTGCTGTGTCACTGCTCTGGCCCCAATAACCAGATATTTTTAAGTAGAGAAGATTATATGACAATGTGAGTTGAGAATAATTATGTATTCCTCAATTTCAGTGGATAGTTTATCACCCAAAGGCTTAGTTAGTGGTCTTAACTCAGTAACAGAAATATTCAAGGTCTCAGTTTTCACACCTATAGACATACTTGAATATAGAAAATCTACCAAGAGGATAGATCTTATTTGAAATAATACACACATGTTTAGAACATAAATTACATTCTAATGTGATTTTCTATTCTTGAATTCAAGCTTTAAAAACTTTAAAGAAAGCACAACAAATATTTGATAGGTCATTATAAAAATTTAAAATTTTTCTTTGTAATACTTGTGGGGCACTTTAGTTTTAGTCATCTAAACATTTGATAGCTCTAACAAATAATTAGGATAATTTTACACAGGGAAGAAAAGGCTACAGTACATTCTCTCTTTCTCTCTGTGTACACTTAGATTCAAATGATTAATGTCTGAATCAAAGAACCAGTCTGCATCAGAAACCCTCAACAATAGCAGTTCACTTCTTCTAATTCCAGATGCTGGCAGGCCACCTTATCAATCATTCTTACAGTCACCCATCAGCATGTCATCACAGTGTCAGAGATCTGTTTTGACAGGCTCACTGCAGAGTAGACGTGATCAGCAGAGAAGCCACACTAAACTGTGATTGATGCCAGTCTTTGACAATTTCTCCTGTCAGATTACTCCATCATTCCATGGCAATGTTTTCCTGAGTGTTAAATAATTTCTCAATTTATCACAACTGCTTTATAGACTGACTTGCAGAGTTTTCTTTTTGTCAAGGTGTATTTGGGAAGATTTTTATCTGGTATGATCATTTTGGAGAAAAACAACCAATGGTAATTTCCATGTTTCTCTCACTTTCGTACTTATCATGGAAAGAAGGTTTTTGGAGATAAATAAAGTGAAGGTTGTGGTGGTTCTAGTAGGGCAGTAATTGAAATCCCTGACTCTTTGGCAGCATGATATACAAAATGCAATTATTATTATTATTATTACTACTATTATTATTATGACTTTGTGTATTATAACTGTGTCTTTGTTATCGCCATGTTTCCTCTATTAGACATTATGACTTTAAAGAAACTTTGCAGATAAAACCAAATAGATATATCGTCTTTCTCCAAATACTCTCTATATCAGGTGTATAACTCAAGATCAGTAATATAAAATAACCCCATAAAATGGGGAAGAGAGCTGAACTAACACATACAAAGAATACATGATTAATAGGCACATTATATGGTGTATCACTTATTTTATGGGAAATAAAAATTAAAATAACTGGTTTGTCATATGCAATCAATAAGAATGTCCTTTATCAAAAATTTCATAAAAAAGTGCTGATAGAATACAGGGAGAATAGAATCTGCATTCACTACTAACGGAGATATAAATGGGTTTTAACATCTGTGTCAGATTTCTTAAAGTTAAAAATGATTTTCTAAATATATTATTATGCCTCTGCTAACAACGAGTGCTTGATTTCTTCCTTTCCTATCTGAATAAACTTGATATCTTTTTCTTGTCTAATTGTTATGGCAATTACTTTCAGTACTATATTGTATAGAAGTGGTGAGACAGAGCAAACTTTTTTTGTGCTGGATCTTACAGGAAAGGCTTTAAATACTTTCACATTGAGTATAATGTTTACAATGTGGCAAGTGGCTTTGACTATGTTTTAAAAAGTCCCTTTAATTCCAATATTGTGAGAGTAATTATCATGAGTAGATACTTTCTGTGCACCAATTGTTATGACCACATGACTTTTTATTGATATGGTATATTATATTGATTGACTTTCATATGTTAAACCATCCTTATATTCTTTGCATGAACTCTACTTGATCATAGTGTATGATCTTTCTGTTGTATTGTTCAATTCTATTTACTAGTATTCTGATAAGGAATTTTGCATCTGTGTTCACGTAGGACATTGTCCTGTAATTCTATTTTTTCTGGTGTTTCTGTCTGCTTTTTTGTGTCAGAGTAATGTTTGCTTCATAGAAACTATTTGGGTGTGTTTCTGTTTTTTAATTTCCCAGAAGAACCTGAAAAGTATTGGCAGTCAGATCTCCTTAAGTGTTTAAAAGAATTATCTAGTGATTCCTTCTCGATTTGATCTTTTATTCTTAGGAAGACTTTTGATTATCATGCCAACTTCCTCAATAGTGATAGGTCTGTTCAAGTATTCCAACTCATTTTGGTTCTGTCTTGGGAGGTTAGAGGAATTCATATATTTCTTTCAGGTTCTCTCATATCATGGAATAAATTTCTCAAAATAATCTCAGGTAACCCTTTTAATTTCTATGTTGTCTGTTGTAATTTCTCCCCTTTATTTCTTATTTGGTTTATTAGAATTCTCTCTCTTTTATATGCTCTGTGTATCTTGGTGATGGTTTATCAATCTTGCTTAATTTTTCAAAGAACCAGTTCTTGGTCTCACTGATCTGTTAGATATTATTTTGTGAATCCAATTCACTAATCTTTACCCACAAGGTGTGATTCATTTTGCTTTACCATGGTTCCTCTCCTGGTGGCATGGTTGGTCTTTCCTATGTCACAGTCAGAGACTTTTTCACTGTCAGAGAGTTCTCATGGGGAGCTTTATATAGATGAGAGATTATCTATGGGCTGTATAATCAGCCACCAATTTGTTAGGTCATGTCCCTGAGTGTGGTCTCTGACCTGTGTGGGTAGAGATGGTTAACACACATTTTCCCCTCTGACCTCCGACTAAGAAAGGTTGTGCCCCTGTGTGTGACTTCTGAAATGTTTCTTGTTAAATGCTTGTTACTCTTGAAGGAGGACATGTATTTATTTAGATAAAAAAATCTTCAACATTTCTTTATTTGATGTCTAAGGTTGACAATTTAATTTAGAACTTATCTCTAAAAGCCTTTATTTCATAATAGAATCTTTTTTTATAAAAAATTCTATTTATTGATTGATTGGTTTATGGGTCACATCCAGTGATGCTCAGGAGTTACTCCTAGCTCTGCACTCAGAAATTGCTCCTGGGTGATCATTTGTAATGCCTGGAATCAAACTGGTCCCTCCATAGTTAGTCGCATGCAAGGCTAATGCCTTACTTACTACTGTTCTATCTCTCTGGCCCCCCATAATTGAATCTTATAGGCACAGTATTCCGTGTGTTAGTTTTTACCATTACATATTTTAATATATCATTTTATTATTTACTGGACTGTTATCTGAGAAGTCTGGTGAAAGCTGGAAGAAGTAATTATATACATTATTTCCTTTGTTTTCCCTAAACACCTCCAATACTTCTACTTTGTCTTGAATTCTTGATCATTTTGTACTATATGTCTAATTGAAGTTCTCTTTGAATTCAAATATTAAATATTCTGTAAATCTCATTGGCCTGTGTAGTTAGTTTATCTTACAGGTTTTGAAAATTTTCTGGGATTATTATTATTACTATTTTTCATAAGCATATTCTCCCTACTCTTTCTCTTCCATTTGGTATATTTATTATCCTTACATTACCTCCAAGTCCAGACAATTCTCAGGAGTTCTTTACTTCCTTTTTTTAACATCTATTTTGTCTTTTCTACTCAAATAATTTGTACATTACTAATTTTGAGCTCACCAATTCACTCCTGAATTTGTTCTACATTGTTTCATAGCTCTCCATAGATCTTCCAATCTCACATATTGAACTTACCTCATTCATGATCTCTTACTTTTCTCATACAGAACTTCAATATTTGCCTTATATACACACATATTTCAAATCATCTTTTGGCAAATGAAGCATAAATGTCCTACATGCTTCTTTTTGGTTCATGTGTTAGTCTTTGAAGTGTTGGGAATGCTCTGTCTCACCCAAACTTGTGGACATCTCTTTGTGCTTAGATCCTTTGAACTAATTAGTAGTTCTTCTTGGGAATGAAACATTCTTGGTAATGTCTGCTCTGAGCCTCATTGCTTCCAGAAATTCTTTTATTGTATTGTTGAAATCATCACTAGATTCATGTACTGTCTTATTGATCAGTGAGCACATTTCCAACAATTATGTTGAACTATTTATCAGCTTAGCTATTAGTCTCCATTTCATTATTATACCCTTAGAATTTATATTGTTTTTTCTATTTAGAACATGTTACTTTAATTCTTCACTGTCCTTTACTTTCTATGTCAATATTTGCTCATTATATAAAATTGCTACCACATCAGTCTTGTCAACATGGTTTTTTGTAAAAGGTGGGCTTTATTGTTCAGCTTGTTCCAAGCTCTTGGTTTTCTCTTAAAATGTGATTCTTTAAATATCTCTGTTCCTAGTCACTACAGATGGTTGAGGAGCACCATGGCTTATTTTATGTAAAATTTATGATTTATTTAATATATAGAAGATATTTATATAGTTTCTATATTTCTTTGTGGGGAATTGACACATGCATTGCTATAAATTTATGCTTATGGAAGAAGGTAAGTGCATGTTATCTTATTTTGCCATTATAGCATTCTTTATTAATAAAGATTATTTGCTGGAGAAAAACAACACAACTAATGTTGGAATTGCAGACATGAAAATTCTAATAGTCTTAAAATTTAACAAATAAAAGTGGAAAACATTGCTTATTTCACAGATTAGATATAAAAACAGATCAACTGGATTTGGTTTTCAAGTTATGGATTATAATTTCCTGTTATTCTTTATCAAAGATGTTACTTTATTGCATTTATCTCCAAATTTTATCCTCAAGTATTACATTTGCAATTTCAAGTACATTTTTATGTTTTGCTGCTGTTGACATAAATCATTTGCCTCAGTTTATACTGCTATTCTCAGTATTTTTGGCTTAACAAGCCATTCATTTTTTACTCTGAGTGGACTGGGTAACATACTAAGATTTGATTTGGGGGTTAAGGAACAAATAAAATAAAAAATATGTCCTTACAGGGTTGAAGCGGTAGTATAGCAGGTAGGATGCTTACCTTGTACCTGGATGATTTAAATTCAATCCTTGGCATCCCATATGGTATCCTGATCATAGCTAGGAGTAACCCCTGAGCTTTGTTCGGTCTGTGGCCCAATAAAAAAAAAAGCCCTTATATACGTGTATTGACAAGGATGCTGATTCTCCCCCCCCCTATTTTTGGTTTTGGGGTCACACCTGGCAGTGCTTAGTTACTCCGGGATTTACGCTCAGAAATCATTCCTGAAGGCTCAGGGGACCATATGGGATGTCAGGATTCAAACCACCTTCTTTCTGCATGCCAAGCAAATGCCCTACCTCCATGCTATCACTTCGGCCCCTGATTCTCTTCTTTTGATCAATATGATTTACCTCATTGTTTCTGAATTCTATAGGCATTATAATCTTCTTAATTTACTCTGATAACTCAGGACTAAAACTCAGATAGTTTTCTTAAAGATTTGTTTGTCGTTTCTTGAGAACTTTAATATACACATATTATATGTGATATTTTATATCACATCACTTTTTATTCTGATACTTTATATCATACCCTTTCCCCCTCTAGTTAGTAGTTTGTTTCACTCAAAATCTTAATGTTTTTAGGCAACAAAAGTATTAAGGAAGAAAAACCAGTCTTCTTAAAAATATAACTTTAAGAGACATTATGATATGAACTGATAGCCTTTCTGCTAAATTAATAAATTGAAGTGATAAATTTCTATGTGGCTACATATGGAAGTAAAGAATGACCAGGGATAGATAAAATTATGAATTAAACACAAATCTGTCACGTTTTCTCTTTTCATATGAGGAGAGACATGAGGAGTCTATGAACAGAGACTGCACGAGAGCAAGAAAGCAACTATTAGCCAAGGAGAGAAGTCTCAGAAGAAAACAATGCTGCAGATATCTTGCTTTTGGATTCTCAGATTCCTGAACTATGAGAAAATAAATGACTGCTATTCAAGCTACCCAGCCTTTGGTGCTTTGTTATGGAAGTCTTAACATTTGTTACAGCATCTAAGGGAAGAAGCATTGCTTCTTCAGTTTCTATCCATGCCAGTATTCTGTTTTTATTCAGTGAGTTCTTGACTCCTCTGGGAGAGATCACCAGTCTCTTCAGCCTTAGTAATTAGAAAGACATACCATGCAACCTCTTTCTTGAAGCAATTGCCAGTCTTTAGACAAGACCTTAAGATTCTTTATTCAACATAAAGGATATCTTGAATATACTTTTTTTTGTTTAGCTACAAGATGTTTCTGGGTGTTAAGGGGGGAGGGTAAATTGAAAATTCTCTTATATCATATAAGGAGAGAAGAAAGAATTTTCACTTTTCCTAGATGTTATATTACCTTTCTAGTCCTTCTTTGTAATAGCCTATATACTGTTTGTTGTAATTATAGAGGCACTATAATTCTGTCAAAATTCTATCCCTCCATAAGTTATTTCTGTGGATGCTGTCTAATTTTAAAAACTTGGCAACTGTGAAATTATCATGGGACTCTGAGTAACTTTTACCCCTTATTTAGGAAGTTTAGCCATATACCAAAATAACTGAAATGATATTTTTCAACAGCCATTTCATTATAATGTGTAAGGTTTCTATCTCATTCCTGGAACTATATCTACATATCTATATCTTTATATAGATGTTTCTATATATACATATATATGCATTTATATATACACAGGTATATATATACACACATACTGTACATTTGTCAACAATTTTTGAGAATTGATTTATGACACACATGAGAAATTATCTTGGATTATTGTCCATTAAAAAATAAAACAATAAGAGTAAAAATTTTATATATCCAGGTAAAGGCAGTGTAATCCAGTGTCCTAATTCAGCTGAGAAAAATTTCTCTCTTGTTTTATTAAATTTTTTTCATCTAGTCAGAAAACAAGTTCTAGGATTTTTACTGTTTCCATATCATTTTCTTCATGATGAAAATTATATATTAAGTTGCTAATAATTACCTCATAAATTACTCAGACTTTAATTTTTCCTTGAACAAAAACCAACAGTGAAGGCATGAGAATGGGAAGAGAGGGCCCTGATGTTTATTTATCATCATATTAGCAGAGAGACCAATAATTCCACATGATGGTACCCAGCCTAGGTTAAGTATTTTGGTAAAATTTTACTACAAACTTGTATATAATACAAGAAATTACTTTCATACAAAATGAGACACACATATAAAATATAAATAACCTTATGAGCTTGAAGATTCAGATACTTTTTTGTGATCCTTCTTGAATCTTCAGCGTCAAGTTTTGAAACTTCTTTCAGGTGGAAAAATACATATATTCTGGAAGACATAAAGTTAAAATGAGAAATTTTAGTTTTTCTTGATGTACTAAGGTATAAGAACAACAAAGGGCAGAAGAAGGAAAGTGAGCAAAGAATAGGAGAAAAGGGAAGATATGGAAATAAGGAAGGAAGGAATAAAAAAGAGAAAGAAAGAAGAAAGGAAGAAATACATGTCTTTGATAATAACCTTCTCTCATGGTGTTACAGACCACAAAAAGCTAGCTGCTTTACCTGTCTTTTATGGATCTTATTTTGGATTCTAGATTCTTCCTTTTCTAAGTTTATTGTTTTTTAAGTTTATTGTACTAAATATAAGTACATTCATTAATATCTAAAAAATTTGCTTTGAAAATAGAATTGCTGAAGCACGCAGCTTTAACATGCAGTTCTGGTTGATAGCAATAAATGTCTATTCTTCTTCCACCAGCAAGCAATGAGATTGATCTCATAATTATAATCATTTTCTTTCTTTCTTTCTTTCTTTCTTTCTTTCTTTCTTTCTTTCTTTCTTTCTTTCTTTCTTTCTTTCTTTCTTTCTTTCTTTCTTTCTTTCTTTCTTTCTTTCTTTCTTTCTTTCTTTCTTTCTTTCTTTCTTTCTTTCTTTCTTTCTTTCTTTCTTTCTTTCTTTCTTTCTTGTTTTTGGGCCACACCTGGTGATGCTCATGGGCTACTCCTAGCTATGCTTTCAGAGATCACTGCACTATCACTCCAGCTCATTATTTTTAATCCTAATTGCTTTAAAGAGAATACACACACTTCAAAAGCAATTATTAGAAAAAGTGGTGCCATGTTAATCTAAATTATGAAAAAAATTCAAAATAAAGTGATATCTAAACTCTATTGCCACCTCTCACCACTCCTATTCAACATACTACTGAAAGTACTTGCCATAGCATTAGGCAAGAAAAAAATTCAAGGGCATTCAGATAAGAAAGGAAGAAGTCAAGATCTCACTGCTTGCAGGTGACATTATACTATATTTATAAAACCCTAAAGACTCTACTAAAAAACTGCTAGAAACAACAAACAGATCCATATAACAAAATGGCAGGCTACAAAATTAACACACAAAGATCAATGGCCATCTTATACACCAATAATGATAGAGAAGAAATGGATTTTAAAAAAACAATCCCATTCACATTAGTGCCACACAAACTCAAATACCTTAGAGTCAACTTATCTAAAAAGATGAAGGAGCTGTACAAAGAAAACTACAAAACCCTGCCTTAAGAAATAAAAGAAGACACAAGGAAATGGAGACATATAACCTGTTCATGGATGATTAACATCACTAAACTGGAAATACTCCCCAAAGCATTGTACAGATTTAATGCAATTCCTCTAAGGATACCCATGACATTCTTCAAAGAAGTGGATCAAATACTCCTGTAATTAATTTGGAACAATAAACACCCACGAATAGCTAAAGCAACCCTTAGGAAAAGGAATATGGGAGGCATCACTTTTCCCAACTTTAAATTATACTGCAAAGCAAT
Source organism: Crocidura indochinensis (assembly GCA_004027635.1). Lineage (NCBI taxonomy): Eukaryota > Metazoa > Chordata > Mammalia > Eulipotyphla > Soricidae > Crocidura > Crocidura indochinensis. Next base: position 9,730 of record PVKC010008739.1, read on the forward strand.
ATTCATTAAAACAGCATAAAATTGGAATAAAGACAGACCCTCAGATCAATTTAATAGACTTGTATTTAGATAATGTTCCCCAGACATATAATCAATTGATATTTGATTAAGGGGCAAGAAATACAAAATAAAGCAAGGAAAGCCTCTTCAACAAGTGGCTCTGAGACAACTTGTCAACCACATGCAAAAAAGCTAACTGGGAACCTCCATTTACACCATGTTCAAAGGTTAAATCCAAATGTATTAAAGACCTTGATATTAGTGCTGAAACCATAAGGTATATAGAAGACCACATAGGTAACACATTCAATAACATTGAGACTAAAGACATCTTCAAGGAGGAAACATCACTGTCCAAACAAGTGGACGTGAAGATAAACAAATGGACCTACATGAAGCTGAGAAACTTTGGCACCTCAAAGGAAATAGTGACTAGGATACAAAGGCACTCATGAATGGGAGATACTATTTACCCAATATCCACCAGATAAGGGTCTAATATCTAAGATATAGAAGATACTGGCAGAATCTAATAAAAAAAATCTAACCCTATAAAAAAGTGTGGAAAAGAAATGAACAGACACTTCCTCAAAGACACTTCCACAAATGGCCAGAAAGTCCATGAAAAAAATGCTCCACATCACTAGTCATCAGGGAGATGCAAATGCAAACAAAAATGAGGTACCATCTCATGCAACAGAGACTGGCACACATCACAAAGAATAAGAACAATCAGTACTGGCAGGGATTTGGGGAGAAAGGAACTCTCATTCCCTGCAGGTGGAAATGCCATCTAGTTCAGCCTTTATGGAAAACAATATGGAGATTTCCTCAAAAAACTGGAAATTGATCCAGCTATACCACTCCTAGGGATATACCCTAGGAACACAAAAGCAGAATACAAATATACCTTCTGCATACCTATATTCATTTCAGCTCTATTTACAATAGCAAGAATCTGGAACAACCCAGATGCCTGATAATAGATGGGTGACTAAAGAAACTGTGGTACATATACACAATGGATTACTATGCAACCATCAGGAATCAGGAAAATGAAGTCGTAAAATTTTCCTATACATAGATGGATATGAAAACTATTATGCCTAGCGAAATAAATCAGAGGGAGAGAGATAGATACAGAATAATTTCAATCTTTTGTGGGATTTAAGAAAAATAAAAGACATTATTGTAATAATACCCAGAGACAATAGAGATGAGGGCTGGCAGGACCAGCCAATGATATGAAGTTTACCACAAAGAGTGATGAGTTTAGTTAGAGAAATAACTACACTAACAGCTATCATGACAATGGTAGTGAGTGAGAGAAATAGAGTGTCTTGAATACAGGCAGGGGATGGGGGAGGATGGAGATGGAGCACACTCGTGGTGGGAAGGTTACACTGGTGAAGGGGACGTTTTTATTTATAAATGAAACCCAAATACAAACATGTTTGTAATCATGATGCTTAAATAAATATATTACTTTTTAAAAAAGAAAAGTGAGGGGTTGGAGTGGTGGTACAGTGGTAGGGCATTTGCCTTACCATCAACTGACCTAAGACAAACCGCAGTTCCATCCCCCGGCACCCCATAAAATTCTCCAAACCAAGTGTAACCCCTGTACATCACTGGGTGTGGCCCAAATACAAACAAAAAAGAGAAACAAAAAATGATATTAAACTCCATAAATAAGATACAATTGACATTATAATAGAATTACTTAGGCTCTTTTACTTTTAAAAGAGTCTTGCTTTGCTTTATAACCACCAAAATTCTATAAAAATGACTTTGTAGAAAGAATTATTTGTCCCAAAGGGCAAATCCAAGTTCCTAAATCTCATAACACTTTAATGTTTGAAATTGCATTTTTCCCCATTAAGGGGAAAATTAAGGGAAAAAAAACTTCAATTAATTTTTAGAGTACAATTTCAAAATGACCTACTTAGTCATTTCTAAGGAAAAAGTTTCCCAATTCTTAAGAATGCTAAACCCTAAGATACAGATATCAGAAAGAAAGTCTCCATCTTCCACCCCAGAGGATAGATCCTTCACTGGTGGCCCATGGAGCTGGAAGCCAGATTTTTTTTCAATCTTTGACTGTATGGCAAGAGGCCAGTCTGGAATGATTCAGGTTCACTCTATTACATGGAGAGAAACTGAAATTGTCAACTCTGAAAATTAGCTTGAATAAATCTATTTATTGCATGAAATATTTTTCAAACAATGATACCATCTCTTTAGAAGTAATTTAATTATCAAAGATCATTTAGGTAACTTGGTCCAGGTGAACAGTTTTATTCAAAACTATTCAGTCCAGCAACACCATGGTGCCCTGATGGAACCTTATACTTTAGAAAAGATTTCAAGGTTCTTAGCAATCTCCCAAGTGAGGCTTGGAGAATGAAAGTTTAGTTACTCAAAGTTTTCAAAACCAGTCATTTTTTCTTAAACTGTTGATTGTTTTAAATATTGTAGCATGACGAGGCATTCACTATTAAACATTAAAATAAGTTTCTTAATAAGAAACTTTTAATCATATTGTATGATTGAGACCTCTTTTATAGTTATGAAAATGATAAAATATGATAAATTTAAATCAAATAAAACAGAGTTTTGGCTTGCTCTTTAAGACTATGTTCTCCCTTAAACAAATTTATTGCTTGCTTTTCTTTTCTGTTATTTATTTGCTTATTTCCACTCCAGAGAGTTCTGTGTTCTCACTCAAATATGTACTTCTCCCACTTTCTGCCTAACAACTTTCTAAATAAGGTTCAATAAACACTTTCTTGCTTCACCAAAAATAATAGACATTAATTTTTTTGTAGAAATAAGATAATCCTTTTTCAGTCAATGTCCAATCAGTTAATTTTTTAAATCAGGCATGAATAAGAGATGCAAAGAGGAAAAAGCCTTGCTCCCTGGAGTATGGCACATTGTAGTAATAGGAAGAAACTCACACATGTTTTCTGTAATATCAGTTAGAGTAAAACAAAGATCAGATATAAAATACAAGTAAAATAGTATTAGTAATAATGACAGATTTGCTTGATACTATATTAAATAATATCTTAGCTATACATTTCAAATTTGGGTATACTACTAAGTTATTTGCATCTATCGTTTTGAGTCTTCTAATAATTTAAATGAAAGGTGTATTATTATTTCTCACAACTCTGGAAACTGAAGCATGCAGAGAAAGTAGTCATTGATAGATTTGGAGCAGAAAGGAATATCTCACAAAAGCTTACTTAAGCTTGAGAAGATCAGTAGATTTAGATGGAAGAGTACTACAGAAAAGAAGGAAGGCAATAAGGCAATAAGGCCAAAGGAAATAAACAACCAATATTTTAAAATTTTTAGCTTTGTATCACATTACTAAGAGATCCTCACCAAAGATTAAATGACTGGAAAGATTTTTCAGCACCCATCTCATGCTCTTATTTCTACGGGGCTGCTTGAATTTTAATCTGCATCATGCCCCTGCTATATGAGCTTTTATTATTACTTTTGAATTTTTAACCTGTTTCATAATTCCTTTTTTCAATTAGCAATAATCACGCCTCGGATAAACCCCATTGGCTACGATACTGCCATTGCGCAAAGCTATAATTCCTCTTTTCCCTCATCCCCGCAAACACAGAAGGGAAATTCAACCAAAGTGAAATCATAGACTGGGATACTAAAGAAAAGTTTGAAATGTAAAAAGAGGGATAGAATTGCTTTGTAACACCTCATCAATATTGAATAAAGGGAATGCCAATGGTAAATAAAAGATAGAAGCATCAACTTCAATGACAAGAAAAATCACTCTTTTGTGATCACTTACTTTGTGCCAACACTTTACCAGTATTGCTTTTCCAAATTCTGCCAAGAAGGTTTTATTCTTTCTAGTTGAAGATGAGAAAACTGATGACTATAGATGATAAATACTTGCCTAACATCACTGAAATTAGCATGACTGATTTGAATTTTGAAACTTCTTTGATCCCCAAAACCTATGCTATTGGACTAAAGTCTCCAACAGATTTCTATTTAGGATTTAAATGTATAGTGTTTTGTTTATGAATATGCATTTACATCCGAATATATAGTTCATCTTTCTATCTTCATCTATATTTACAATATAGTTATATGTAATATTTTACTTACTTAAAACCATGAGTAAACATTGAGTTAGTATAAAGCACTGTGATTCTCCTGGCAAGTTTCCATGTACAAGTACTTAAGAAAGTTATGAGAAAAGCAGAAGTATAAATCTAACTCTGTTTAGCAATACCATTACAGGGTAAATTGAAAAAAATGTAAGCACTACTCATAGTGTTAAATAATGCTAATAATTTTTAAACATTGTCCTTCAGGGGTGCATCAAGAGGCCCCACTCTTCACAGCCATTTTTTTTTTTTTTTTTTTTTTTTTTTTTTTTTTTTTGCTTTTTGGGTCAAACCCGGTGACACTCAGGGGTTACTCCTGGCTATGCACTCACAAATCACTCCTGTCCTGGGGGACCACATGGGATGCTGGGGAATAAAATTGCTGTCTGTCCTAGGTTAGACCAAACTCCTTACCATTTGCGCCACCACTCCGGCCCCATCCTCAGCCATCTTGAAGAGAAGCAAACAGGCCCTCCAAATACTGAGCAGCTATGCTGTATACATGTTCCATTCAAAGTGAATGCCATCATTTTCTGAAGCAATAGCAGCTAATGCAGCTGAAAGATCCCCTCCTATAAAGCTCTGTCAGAAGGGTACTAGCAAAAAAATGATCCAAATAAAAATACTTCAAGACATATCAGAATAACAAAAATCATAGAGAAAATATTGTAAACAGCAAGATAATGGAAGGAAATAAAATGCAAAGGAGAAAGCTTAAGGTTGATGCATTGTGATTACTAAAAATACCTCTCTCTTGGGGCCCGGGAGATAGCATGGAGGTAAGGCGTTTGCCTTTCATGCAAAAGGTCATCGGTTCGAATCCCGGTGCCCCATATGGTCCCCCGTGCCTGCCAGGAGCAATTTCTGAGCATGGAGCCAAGAGTAACCCCTGAGCACTGCCGGGTGTGACCCAAAAACCACAAAAAAATACCTCTCTAGTCCCAAAGACAATGGTAATAAACTCAATGAAATGAATATTACGCAATAAAACTTTATGCAGCCAGACTCTCATTCAGAATGAGAACAATACAGTTTAAAGATAAAAAATAGTTTAAATACTCATAGATTCAACACCATTTTACAAGATGGAATGAAGGGGCAAATTTAAGATAAGAGACATCCCACAAATATTCCAAAACCCTACAAAAATATGGCACCAAATTCATTACAATAGTCTCTCTCAATGTCAGTGGGCTAAATGTACCAGTGAAGAGACACAGAGTGACAGAATAGAGCAGAAAATTACACCTGAATTTTTGCTGCCTACAAGAAACATAGAGTCAACATAGTCTCAAAGACAAAGGTTAGAAGACGATTCTTCAAGAAGACAACTCCCTAAATATGCTTGGGGTGATCCAACAAGTAACAGACAACATAAACTTTAGACAACATACACTTAAGAAGTTATAGAATATAGTAAGGACCTTTTCTTAATGATTAAAGAATATGTGTAATAGGAAAAACTCACACTCTTAAACATATATGTGCTTAATAAGGGACAAGTAAAACAATTACAACAGTTAATATACTTTTCTCAAGTATGTTAGCAGTTGTAGATTTCAATAACTCTATAACTTATTGATAGATTTAGTCTAATGTTCTAGTCTAATAATTTAGTTCAGTAAGGAAATATTTTCTTTGAAGGAAGAATTTTTATATTATATAAACATAAAGTTTTAATATAGTTATATATATAACTAGTATATACTAAAATGATATATGATATATATCATAATATCAGTATATCATATAGTATATGATGATATGCCAGTATAATGATATATAATATATAATATGTAGTATTATAGGATAGCTTTCATATATAAAAGTATATAGCTTTTTATCACCCAGAGCAAATATACTTTATCTTCCAAAGTACGTGGGATACTTGCCAAGATAGATGCTAGGATACAGAAAAATGCTAAGATACAAAATATACTACATAAAGCCACGAGGATAGATATTGTATCGACTGTCTTCTCAGATCATAATGCACTGAAAATTGAATTAATTACAAACAGAAACAGAGAAATAAGTCAAACATGGAAATTAAAAAGCTGACTACTGAACAACTAATGGTTCGGAGAAGAAATTAAAGAGGGCATCAAAAGATTCCTGGAAACAAATGAGAATGTAGAAGACACAACCCACCGGAACTTGTGAGATACAACAAAAGCAGTACTAGGAGGAAAATTCACAGCTGTGTAATCATTTATCAGGACATAATAAAGGACTCACATAAATAATTTGATTTCACAATTTAAAAAACTGAAAAATGACTAGGAAGAAGGAAATAATGAAATTTAGAGCAGAGATTAATGAACGGTTATCCAAAAGAGTCAAAAGATCAGTGAAGCCAATACCTGGTTCTTTTAAAAAAGTGAACAAAAACAATAAAACAACTAGCAAGATTCAGCAAGACTCAAAAGAAAAAGAGAGAAAACTCTAAAAAGCTCAATCGAAAGCAGATTCCTGGGGACCAAGAATCATGACGTTGTTTCTTTGGAACTGTCTCCTATGCCTAATAATTTAAATCAGAAATGAAAGGGTGATGATGACATAAGAAATACCACAGAAATTGAACAGATTATCAAAAAAAACTGAGAATTTTTGTACCACAAAATAAATAAATATATAAATAAAATAACATATATAATGTAATAAAATATATACATAAAATAAATTCTTAAACTCTTAAAGCCTTTCAAGGCTGAATCAAGGAGATATGTAACACCTGAACAGACTTATTATTTTTTTTGGTTTTTGGGTCACTCCCAGCAGTGCTCAGGGGTTACTCCTGGCTCAATGCTCAGAAATTGCTCCGGGCAGGCACGGGGGACCATATGGGGCACCAGGATTCGAACCGATGACCTTTTTCATGAAAGGCAAATGCCTTACCTCCATGCTATCTCCCGGGCCCCTAGACTTATTACTTTTTAAAAATTTTATTTTATTGAAACAATTGCGATCAACAAAATTGTTCAAGCTGAATTTGAGATGTATAATGAGTCAGGGCCCTTCCCACCACCAGTGTCAACCTTCCTCAACAATGGTCCCAGAGTGCATCCTACACCACCACCCTTTGCTCCCAGGCTTGCCAGTATAACAGGTCACTTTAAGTTTAGATTGTTATCGTTTAGGTTTCTCCTGAGGCCAGAGAGATATAGCACAACAGTAGGGCATTTGCCTTGAATGCAGAAGGATGGTGGTTTGAATCCTGGCATCCCATATGGTCGCCTGAGCCTGCTGGAGGTGATTTCTGAGCATAGAGTCAGGAGTAGCCTCTGAGTGCTGCTGGATGTGACCCAAATAAACAAAACAAAAAAAGTTTAACTTTTTTTTTTATCATTAACTTTGTCTTAGATATTTAGCTCTGTCCTTATTTATTTCCCCACCAATGCATCTGAGACCACATGGTCTCACTTTGACCTTTCTTCATAGTTTTATAGAAAAATGTGGAAACATGATAAAATAAAATAATCCATGTCCCAAGTTTCTAAGAAAAAGGTGGGAGCACCAATTTAATAGATAAGAGATTTTAAAAATCCAATTAAAAATAGGTGTGTATGTGGTAGGTTTTCTTGTTTGTTTGCATCGGCACAACAAAATATGGGGAAAATAGAAAGGAAAAGCTTTTGGCCTAAAAACAGGGAGAACTACCCATGAAGCTTCTTGGCATTAGACCAAGTACAGGCTCCAGGCATACTAAATTGTCTAACCTCAAAGTCTTTCTTTGTGGTCCCAGTAAAGATCTATACAGTCACAGTTGTCATGGTCAGGTTTCTGTAGTTAGAGATCTTGTTGTTTTTTTTTTCCGGCCACACCCGTTTGATATTCAGGGATTACTCCTGGCTAATAACTCAGAAATTGCCCCTGGCCTGGGGGGACCATATGGGATGCTGGGGGATGGAACCGTGGTCCATCTTTGGCTAGCACTTGCAAGACAGACACCTTACCTCTAGCGCCACCTCACTGGCCCCGAGATCCTGGTTTTTGTATAGATCCTATGTAAACGCCATGGTGACATGAAGCATCTTCTGGTTTCATCTCACTATTGGGTGGCAATGCAGGGAGACCTACCCTGAAAGCAAGTTGTTGCAAATACCAAGTTATTAGTGTGTCATAAAAACCCACTGTGGAGCAAGTAGACACCATGGCAGCATTAGGGTCATCCCTGGTAAAAAACCGATTCCTTGTGCTGGTGTAGAAAATCATGTAGTAATCCTGGTGCTGGTTCAATAGATGGGATCTAAGGTTTAGTGGTGAATTGCCAATGTCTGAGCTTCTGGAGCCTAAGCCAGGTAACTATGACAAATGCTCAGGGTTTAAGGCCTGACTGCAATATAAAATTTATATGTTCCTATTCTTATTAGATAACTCCTTTTATCCGCATATAATATTTGCCCATTTTAATGTGCCTATACAAAAATGAACAATGCCACATTGTACTGGTGCATATGGTGGTAAAAAATAACAAGTCAAACAATCCCAATATCCTGGTTCTAACATAAACTTGGAACATAAGAGGGACTTATTTTCTAGACTTTTCTACTAAATAGATCCAAAAAAGGAGTAGGGAAAAAAGTCGCTTCATAAGAAGATAGATAAGAAGAATTATACCTATTAAGGAAATATAGGTACATCCAAAGAAATATTTGAAGGAATATACATGTCCCTTTAAGTCTTTTGAAATAGTTCAGAGAGGTATAAAATCTGGAGAAAAGCTTCAGCCTGTGACATGGTCTTGTTTGAAAAATGGCTCTCAGCAGTCACATTTCAGGAAATGTCCTTGAGCTGGGGGCTTCTCAGCTATGTTGCAGCATAGCAAACAACAGTCTATAATGAAGGGATGTAGAGGAAAGGGGGCATCTGAGAGCAAATCAGCAGCTGCGGCAGTGGCAGCTTCTTCTCAGACTGAGGCTAGGCAGGCTGGAAATCTGCCTTTTTGGTTTGGGAACTGGTTGGCAGCTGGCTGGGGTGGAGGAATGTTCTGGTTCCTTAGGAGTTAAGAACTGAGGGTAAAAGGGTTTAATGGGGCCAAATAACAGATCTAGGATAAGAAAGTGAAGGGCTAGAAAAGGATTTGAGGTGGTAAGCAGTGGGGAAGGAAGGGTTATATATAGCAGGAGAAAGGACAATAAACAGCATAGACAGACATTATGTATTGTATAGACTGACATTAGACAGACATTGAGGTAGTTAATACATACACTCATGCACAAATATAGACAAACACTAAAGATTGATCCATGGATTACAATTGAAAAGCTGAGCCAAGTGGAATGGGTCAGAATGCATAAAAAAAGTAAAGCAGGCAAGTCAGCTAAAAAGGTTTTCCATTTTCTAGGACAATCATCATTGGTGAGGTAAACTTTAAGTGATACAGTAATGAGTACTATAAGAAGTGTACTATGAAGAATCATCTATAGGGTCTTGAGCATCCAGGTTTCTTTCCTAAGAGCAAACTTAAATCACGAGTATTATGGTATAATGGTAAACTACTTACAATTGAATAGAGATTATAATAACATATTCAATAAGTGAGCTCTGTAGCAGGAGTTTATGGCATACAGTTGCATATTCTATTGCTATTTGTGGACGTAAACATTAGATTATATTGTTATGTATGAAACACTGTCAGCAATAATACTGTAAAACACTGTGCAAAACCACATATTTTTAAAAATTGCTTCTTATAGAAGTGGAGTGGTCGGTGGTAGAGGGTGAGTAATAGTGGAAAGATGTAGAACTGATGAAGGGTTCAGCATTAAAACATTGTATGCTTTAAACATCAACAACCTGCATACTGGACAGGGCTTTCTGCATTGCCCTTTAATTGTAAGGTGAAACGAGAAGATGCTCTGCACCATCCTAACTGCAATATAGGATATGCAGATTCCAGGATCTTTAATACAGAAACATGATACCAACAACAGAGACAGCATGGAAAATAAAAGTGTGTTGGCACTACAGACAGCGACTTGGATTGGGCAATCTAGTTTGCCTGGAGCCTAGAGCTGGTCTTATGCCAGGAAACTTCAGGGATTTGGTCCCCTTGTATTTAGGCCAAGGTTTTTCCTTTCCATGTCCCCCATATTTAGGTGGGCCGATGCAAACAATTATTGCCACTCTAACGCCGTTTTTACTGTGCTCCTTTGACTCTTATTCTTAAAAAGAAATACCCACTTTTGAGGCTAACTTAAACTAATACGCATATGCATGGAAATGTAAAAAAGTACTATGCCTTCAATATTTAAGGAGTTACATAAGTTTTATGGCTTTAGAATGCTTGATGTGATGCTAAGAAATATGTATCACAAACTGGGGACTTGAGGGACAAAGTAATAGTACATGGGTTCTGTTTTATTTCTCTTAATATTCTTTGGCTGAAAGTTCAATGTTAAGATATCAGCAAGGGGACTTATGTGAATTCTGTTTATGGATGATTGTCCTTCCACTGTAACTTTACCTTGTCCTCTTTCTTTGCATCTTTGTTCTCATAATTAAAAAAAATATTGTATGCTTTAAACCCAATCATTAATAACATTTCACAGTGACACATTTTAAACAATGAATAAAAATGTTTTCTCAATGTATAAGGAAGCAATTTCCTTCCCTCCACATACCCCCTAAAAGAGCAAGCAATTTGATATATTTAGGATAGATCCAAATCAGACCTGGTAAGGAGAGAACTTCCTGGTTGCGTGCAGGCTTCCCTCAGACTAACTCCTAACTAACTCTGACCATCTAACCTCCTAATCCAGCCTTCAGGGTGCTGGCTTCCTGAACATTCTTAGAATCAGTCAAAATGCTATTGAAAACAAAGACTTTTTTTTAAATAGAAAGGTTTTCTCAGTGTGTGAATTTTTACCATTGCTTAATTTTTTTTCCAAAGCATTTGGAATGAGTATAAATATTTAAAATTTTTTTTTTGGTTTGGGAGCATACTCAGTGATGCTCTGAGATTACTCAGCATTCAAGAATTACTACTGGTGTGTTTAAGGGACCTATGGAATACTAGGGATTGAACCTGGGTCAGCTACATGCAATGCAAACACTCTACCTGCTGTACTATATCTCTTCAGCCCCAGCAATGAGGCTGAAGTTTTAAATAAAAAAATAAATGAAAGTACAGTAATATTCATTATCATATACAAATAGAAATGATAGATTAGTGAATTTTATCTGGTATTTAATCTTGTCCTATGCTGGTACAGGGCTGTTTGTAAATTTCAAATTTTATATATATATATATATATATCAATTTTATTACATTGTATTTGGTCAGATTTTCTGTGGAGTACATAGTGTAGGACATACAATCAGCATTTAAAGATAAGGGCATTATGAGAAGTTGTGAGGGTTAGACATATTTCTCCAGACTTCTAGCCTAGTATTCTTTTCACTGCTCTAGCATCTCATGAGAGTACAAGAGGGGCACTACAGACCCTACACTACTCTCTCAGATTCTGTAGCAATAGAAAGGAAGTGATAATTTAAACTCTCATTCCTTAAAAAATTGCAGGATATTTATTGAATGACATTTATAAAGAAAATTCTTTATGTCAAAGATTCCAACTTAGAACAATATTGAGATGCCAGCATTCGAACCACCGCCCATCCTGTGTCAGCTGCCTGCAAGGCAAACACCCTACCACTGTGTTATCTATAATTTCAGTTAATTTCTTTATTGTTCCTGGAGTGGGTCTAATCTATTAAATAAAAATATGAATAGCTATAATACATGATTCCAGGACAAAGCATAGAGTTATTCAGTCATTAAACTGTTGCTTATTTTTAAAAATAATATAAAAAAGAATAGAACAGTATAATAAAACTGTAATGAAGAGACAAAGAAAAAAAGCATTTTTATAAATAGATTATAAATAGATTCATCATTTCCTTTATTTACCAACAAACAAGTATAACTTAAAATATAGTTAACTTTTAAAAGTCGCCAAATGTATGCAATGCTATAAATGAATGTTTGGGGCTGGAAAGATAGGATGGCAGGTAGGGTGCTTTTTCTACACACAACTGACCCTGGTTTGATCCCCAGCTTTTCATATGCTTACATCAGCCCTGTGGAAATGATTCCTGAGTACAAAGGCAAGAATAATTACTGAGCATTACTAGGTAAAGCCCCAAACTTAAAAAAAAATCTTCCTCAATTAACAAGAAAATGATGAGAAAAAGGTAGGGAAAATAAATAAAAGTGTCAACTCTCTTTAGTATTCCTAGAAACTCAATTTTGTAGCCAGTACCTCTTGACTTAATTACATTATTGACAGCTTGGGCATTTATCTGGTAATTATTTAAACATTAGTAATGTGTTTCCATAAATTATTTATACTTTCATTCAACAAATATTTGTTGAACTCTTGGCACATAGGACTTCTTCTCAAAGTGATCTCTTTCTATGTGATGCCATTTTGGTCATTTCTTTCCCACTATGTAATAATCAAATAGGGACCATAAGAAAGTAAATTGCTACTTCTTAGTAAAAGAGTTTAAAGTCCAAAGTACAGGGATTCACTCAAATCTGGCTTTATATTTTAACTACCACCTAAACAGAGAAACAAATGTGATTATATTGGTCAAGTACAGAGTGAGGGAAGAATGTTCCAGGAAGAGATGCCTCTGTAACATTTTCTAAATGAGATAGAATCTGAATCATTCTTAAATTTGAAAAAAAAAATAAAGATCAGATCCACAAATATATTCACCATGTCAGCATTTATCCAACTCCAGATACTGTTCTTGAAAAAGATGTAAACCATGTCATCAGAAATTACAGATACATTGGCTTGCAACTGATAATTGGCAATCTTTGGAGGTAGGCAGGCCAAGTTCACCCTGCTGAAGCCATGCCAAATGCATCCATCACCCACCATCAGTGCTTTGCCAATGGTGCAGCTTCATCACCTAGCCTCTGATCTCTGTAAAGATGCTATGACTCCAGGTATGCCAATATTTGGGCTTATATTACCAGGACTTTTTTCTAGTGAGCATAGGCACTCTCCCCCTGACTTCTGGAAAGCTTGATATTTGAAACCACATGCCACAATATGAGACAGAAAGTTTGGAATTTCTGTACCTATATATTTTTCAATACTGTTATCCTAGATGGAATCGCCAATTTAGACAACATGAATTCAATGCTACTTGATGTTCAGAAACAAAACAAAAATCTAATGATATATCACTTAAAATAATCTCTCCCATAGAAAGTCACCAAAATTTCTTAAACATAAGACAGATAGAAAAGAAAAAAGACATACCATTAAATGGCAAGTTGTCAACAGGAGATCAAAATCTTAAAAGTCAAATCGTGTCAGGACATTATACTTCTGTACTTTGGAAGATGATTTTTTGGAAGAAGAAGAATTATATGATAAGACCGTGTGTTATATAACACACTATTGTAAGAATAAAAACTGAAGAAGGAATATCTAGAGACAATATTTTTATTAATTTTTTATTTTATCAATGCACCCTGATTTACAAACTTATTCACAAGTAAGTTTACGGTCTACAATTTTCCAACACCAATCTCATCACCAGTGTCAATTTTCCTCCACCAATGATTGTTCCAGTTTCTCTCTTAAACCCTTAAATCCTACTTGTCCTCCCCCACAGGCTTATTTTAAAGTTTGATTGTTGTAGTTTGAATCTCATGCTTTTAGTTTTGCTGGTCTTGTGGTTATGATATATCGAGATACTACACCTCTACCAATGTATCTGAGGCCTTCAGTCTGAAGCATTTTTTTATAGTTCAGGTAAAATAAGACTAGGATGGTAGCAGTGAGAAAAGATGTTCAGTAGAAATAAGATATGCAAGAAAATAAGGTATTTCTAATAATTTGTTTTCTTTTGGCCTAGCCCAGTGGTGCTTAGTGTTTACTCCTGTCTCTGTGATCAAGAATCATTCATGGTAGAGCTCAGGGGATTATATGTGATGCCAGAAATCAAACCTGGGTAGGCCACATGCAAGGAAGTACTTTACCTGCTGTACTATCTCACTGGTCCTAAAATATTAAATTTTCTAATTGAAGAAATTAAATTAAGTGGGAAGTTGCACCACCTTCAATTTCCTGAGTATGGAACATAGAAAAAACAAATTTTGGGAAACTGATAGTAATCTTGAGGGGCTCAGGGAAAACTTAAGTAGAAATTTTTATGTGTCTGAATTTCCTGACCTGGAACCCTACATTGAAGCAACATCACTATCATTTTATGTTGCAGTCAAAGGTAGAAAAGATTAACTTTCACCAAAACTGCTGATCCAAAGGAATAAGTTATAGTAGCAGCATAGTTTTTAAATATTCAAAGAGACCATCTAATTCTCAGATTAAACTCATTACCCAAGAAGCAGATGTTGGTTCGAAGCGAGGCCATATTGATATAGGATGCACCAGTCCTGAGTACAGGTTCTGAATCTCTTTGACCTCATTTTCGTTGGCACTATGTATTTCTCTAGGTAAATGGCTTACACAAGACTTTGAACTGGAATTGTGGCCATTAATACCTATTGTAAAAGGATCCCATTCTGATATTGACCTCGGATCAATGAGACTGGGTGCTGAACCAGAGAGAGTAAGATAGATTAACTTTTGAGGATTTCTTGAAATCAGCATTTGTACAGACTCATTTATAAAGGCTTGTTTTTTACTGCTAAACTTTGTACAGGAGTTTAGAGAAAACGAGACGTGGGCTAGAAAAAGAAATCCTAAATATTAGGAATAGGGATTGAAGAATACCAAAAGGAAATTTTGGTTTTCTGGCTCATGGAAATATCATTTTAAAAACAAAAGGAAATAAGTGTGGGTTAGATGTTTTCTCATCGGTGAAAAATAATTTGAATTTCCCTAAGGATGATGAACGTTTTTTTCTTTTGCTTTTAAATGAAAAAGCTTTTGGTCTTCCTCAGAAAACTGACTGAACACTCCTATTCCCATTTTTTGAAGGGGTTTTATTTAAATTTCCTTTTTAAGCACTGTGATTACAAACATAATTGTAGGGGGCCGGGTGGTGGCACTGAAGGTAAGGTGCCTGCCTTGCCTGCACTAGCCTAGGACGGACCACAGTTTGATCCCCTGGTTTCCCATATGGTCCCCCAAGTCAGGAGCAACTTCTGAGCGCATAGCCAGGAGTAACCCCTGAGCATCACCGGGTGTGACCCAAAAACCAAAAAAAAAAAAACACACACACCAAAAAAAAAAACCAAACAAAAAAAAACAAACATAATTGTAGCTAGGTTTCAGTCATAACAAGAACACCACCCTTCACCCATGCAAACTTCCTATCACCAATGATCCTTATCTCTTCCCTCCCCCACCTCCACCTGTATTCGAGACAAGCTTTCTACATCCTTCACTCACTGATATTGTTATGATAGTTCTTGGTGTAGTTATTTCTCTAACTACACTCACCACTCTTTGTGGTGAGCTTCATATCTTGAACCGGTCCTTCTGACCCTCAACTCTGGGAATTATTTCAATGTCTTTAAATTTTTCTTAAAACCTTTAGATAAGGAGACAATTCTGTGTGTCTCTCTCTCCCTCTGACTAATTTCACTCAGCATAATAGATTCCATGTACATCCATGTATAGGAAAATTTCATGACATCATCTCTCCTGAAAGATTCATAATATTTCATTGTGTATATGCACTACAATTTCTTTAGCCATTCATCTGTTGAAGACATCTTGATTGTTTCCAGAGTCTGGCTATTATGAAAAGTGCTGCAATGAATATAGGTGTGAAGAAGGGATTTTTGAATTGGATTTTTGTATTCCTACGGTATATCCCTAGGAGTGGTATGGCTGGATCAAATGGGAGCTCAATTTCCAGTTTTTTGAAGAATCTCCGTATTGTTTTCCATAAAGGCTGGACTAGAGGAGATTCCCACCAGCAGTGAATGAGAGTTCCTTGCTCTCCACATCCCCACCAGCACTGATTGTTCTTGTTCTTTGTGATGTGTGCCAGTCTCTGTGATGTGAGATGGTACCTCATTATTGTTTTGATTTGCATCTCCATGATGATTAGTGATGTGGAGCATTTTTTCATGTGCCTTTTGGCCATTTGTATTTCTTCTTTGAAAAATTGTGTGCTCATTTCTTCTCCCCATTTTTTGATGAGGTTAGATATTTTTTTCTTGTTAAGTTCTCCCAGTATCTTGTATGTCTTAGATATTAGCCCCTTATCTGATGGGTGAATAGCTTCTCCCATTCTGTGACTGACTTTTGTAACCTTATCACTATTTCCTTGGACGTGCAGAAGCTTCTCAGCTTAATATAGTCCCACTGTGTATCCCTGCTTCGACTTGTTTGGAGAGTGCTGCTTCTTCCTTGAAGATGCCTTTAGTTTCAGTGTCCTGGAGTGTTTTACCTACATGTTGTTCTATATACCTTATGGTTTCAGGTCTGATATCAAGGCCTTAATCCATTTGGATTTGACCTTGGTGCATGGAGTTAGCTGGAGGTCCGAGTCCGTTTTATTGCAAGAGGATAACCAGTTGTGCCAACACCACTTCTTGAAGATGCTTTCCTTGCTCCATTTTGCATTTCTTGCCCCTTTATTTTGATGACATTTTAAAGTTTTGTAGAGTTAGCTTTTTTTTTTTTTTTTTTTGGTTTTTGGGTTACACCCGGCAGTGCTCAGGGGTTACTCCTGGCCCCATGCTCAGAAATTGCTCCTGGCAGGCACGGAGGACCATATGGGGCACCGGGATTCGAACCGATGACCTTTTGCATGAAAGGCAAATGCCTTACCTCCATGCTATCTCCTGGGCCCCAGAGTTTTGAGGTAAACATAAGCAGAGCACTCCAAGACTTGAGCCTCAAAGAATTCTTTGATGAAAGGATGCCAATGTCAATAACTATAGCATCAAACCTAAATAAATGGGACTACATCAAATTAAGATATTTCTGTATGGCAAAAGAAACACAAACTAAAATTAGAAGGTAACCAACTAGTTGGGATAAAATTTTTTGTACTCAACACATGAGATAAAATGTTAATTTCTAGGAGATACAAAGTACTCAAAAAAGTTAACTCTGGGGCCCGGGACATAGCATGGAGGTAAGGCGTTTGCCTTATTGACATTGGCATCCTTTCATCAAAGAATTCTTTGAGGCTCAAGTCTTGGAGTGTTCTGCTTATGTTTACCTCAATAAACTTATGGATTTGGGTCTAATCTCAAAATCTTTAATCCACTTTGAATTGACATTTGTGTAAGGTGTGAGATATAAGCCATCTTTAATTACTTAACACAGCGATCCAATTATTCCAACACCATTTGTTGAACAGACTTTGTTTTTGTTTTATTTTAGTTGACCATCTGTTTGGGGGTTTGCGACTTGATATGCTATTCTGACCCATTGGTCTGAAAACACCATGCTGTTTTGATCACTATGGCTTTGTAGTAGAACTTCAAATTAGGTAATAAGATGTCACCCAGTTTCTTGTTTATTAGCATTTATTTGGTGATCCTAGGTCTTTTATTATTATTCCAAACATACTTTATAATTGATTGTTCTAATTCCATGAAAAAGTTTGTCTGAATTTGAATAGGGATTGCATCGAATCTATATAATAGTTTAGGTAAAATGGTCATTTTGATGATACTGATTCTTCCAATCCATCAGTATAGGATATTCTTCTATTTATTTAGTTCTTCAATTTCTTTCTGAAATGTTTTAAAGTTTTTTTGATATAGATCTCTCACCTTCCTTGTTAGGATGATTCTTAGGTACTTATTAGTTTTGGACCCTATTTTGAAGGGGATAGACT
>PVKC010008740.1:0-27677 GCA_004027635.1 Crocidura indochinensis
TGCTCAGTTCACGCCATGTAGAGCAGCTGAGGGCCTTGGGGGAACCTGCTTTAATGAATAGAACTGCATTTATAAATAGCATCTCCATATGCAAATGAGCACCTCCAACAGCCTGGAAACTGGCTGGTCTCTGATCACTTCCTGTTAAGCACACATAGTTTATAAAAACTGACATTCTTTTCAGGCAAGGAAGGAAGAGCCTCTTCCTTTCAAAGGGGTACCATTTGGGAAGGGGGCTAAAGAGATAGTATAGAGGTAAAGCACATGCCTTGCATGCTGCCAATCTGACTTCTATCCCCCAGAACCCCAGAATCCCCTGAGTATGGCCAAGAGTGATTCCCAAGTGTAGACCCAGGAGTAACCCCCTGAGTATCACTGAGTGTGGCCAAAAAACTTAAACTAAACTAAACTACACTAAACTAAATTAAAGCTAAAACAAAAAAACACCAAAGGGATTCTCCCTTGGATTCCTGGGAGATCCATATCTCTTCTTTGAACAGATTGAAGAACTCAATGACCCAAATCTGTACTTGGACTACCCTGATCTTCAGGCTGGTTTTGCCTTCTTTCCTGATGTGTCTAAGTGTCTTCAGCAGTGCTTGACTGCAAAGGGGCTAGATACATAGATGCTCACATTGAGAATCCACTCTCTGTACCCTCCTTCACTGCCTACTTCTCTTTAGATGTTGAGCAAAGTAAATCTTAGAGGCCACCAGATTTGGAAGTACTATTAAATAGAAAATTTATGATTGCTCCTCCTCTTCCTTCTCCTTATTCCTCCTCCTCCTGCCTTTCTCTTTCCCTGTCCCCACTCTTCTCTCCACTCCTCTTTCCTGTCCTCCTCTCCTTCCAATTGGAATAAAAAGCTTAAAGATTGAAGAAATCTCAATTGAGGAAATCCAGAAGTAGGATCTGGATCCGGGCCTTTCTTTGCTCCAATCCTGCCTGGAGTTTACCCCATAAAAACCTCAAGTAACACCTTGGCTTCTTTTTGAGTACAAGTACTGTCCTAAGAGCCCTGTAAGAAAGAAAGGCCTCTGGAGCACGTTTGGTTCCAAACTTCACTTGACAATTATTAAAGCTGAAAGATATGGTATCAGAGGCTAAAGGTTCTTGTCCAGATTGTAAAGAGGCTATTTATTGTTCATGTTTTTTGGCATGAAAAAGAAGAATAGACATTAGGATCAGGTACCCTCATAATTACCTTTAGTTTTCATGGAGTCACAGAGTTTGGGGCTCTGGATCCAGCAAGGCCATTTTGTCAGAGGAGAGAAATCCCACTGGGCAGAGATATCCCTGTTGAGTCCTCATTCCTGAGGCATTTTGCACCTCCTCCAAGCCCTGGGCAGCTTCTGAAGCCCCCAAATGGAGCATTTAAACTCAATTCCTTCCTTCGATTCTCCTGGGATTCCATATATTCCCACATGCCTTCAGATCAACTCCCCCACATTCTCAGCATCATCTGCTTCCTTAGGATTTCAGGCATCTTCAGCTTAAAGGAAGAAGCATGTTTCATACAACAACTCAAGGGCAAGAACTAGAAGAATTAGAGGCAGATATTTAGGAAACATTTATGGAGAATATGCCAGACACACTGCATGTATGGGTAAGCAGTTGAACCTTGGAAGGAGGGGGTGGTCATGGTAACTACCAACTATGTGACACTTGATAGTCATATTCATTCTTTCAGGTGGTTTCTTTACTGGAAAATGGGGTGATAAACATAATCTAATAGTTAAATTGTGTGATCCTCAAAATTATGATTTTTTAAATTCTTTCAGGGTTCCAAACACTTAACTCATTTGATCTGTGAGGTGGGTATCAGTTTCTCTTTTAGAGATCAGAAGAACGAGATACAATATTAAGGTACTTGTTTGGGTTACACAGCTAGTAGGTTTTCTTCTAAAGGTTTTAATAGGCAAGCCCATATTAAGCATTTAATAAGTGTGATGGGCAAGGCTATGGAGTCAAGGATTGTCACTGATGTTTCTGAATGGAGCTTTGAGATCCAATTCTATGTAAGAATTTTTGTCTTTCTGTAAAATTTACATAAGAGACAAGCAGGACACTTGAACCTTAGAATCTAGGCAATATTGTCCTTGTCATCAGGGCCTAGACAGAGAACCCAGAAAAGGTGCCTCTGAGGGAAAATTCAGTCATATCAGAGTTTTATTGAAAGTGAGAGAGTTCCTCATTTAGCTGGAGAAGGCACACAGCCCAGATGGTCACTTTGGGAGATATGTGTTAAGTCTTGTGAGGAGAAGACTAGGATCAGACCAGCTGGCCTAGCCCTGGTATATAGACTCAGCTCTCATTCCTGACTGCCTTTGGATACTCAGGACAACATAGAGGTTCCATTTTGAAAGGTCCTTGGGGGCTGGGTCAAGGCCTATAGATCTTGGTGAGACCCTGTTTTAAAGGGATCCCTTAGAAATGTCTTCTAGGATCTAGAAGGCTTTTACCGACCTGGCTGGTGATTTCCTATTGGGAGAAGCCAGGCTGAGTGTGAGTGGGGCCATTACAATTGAGGTAGAGGTTGCCTCAGAGGGAGCATAAGACGGTGGGTAAGCACCTTCTAGCCACTTCTAGTCCAGTTTCTCAGGACTTGGGGAAACAATATAAACTGGGTTGTAATTTCTTTTTTTGTTTATTTTGTGGTCACACCTGACTGTACTCAGGGCTAAATCCTGGCTCTGAGCTCAGGGATTATATCTGGTAGAACTTGAGGGACCATATGAGGTGCCAGAGACTGAATCCAAGTCTGCTGTACATAAGACAAGTGCTCTACCTGCTCCAGTTGTCTGAAGAATATCAGAGTGGGCTGAGTAAGAGTCAAAGCTGAGGTAGAGAAGGAAGTGAAATTCATAGAAAAGAATGGTTTCTCATTTTGTAGCTCAAGGATGGAATTCCCAAACCAGAGAAGGTGAAGAGTGAACTCCAGAAAAGGGAAGCAGAGGTGTCTCTTGAGTTAGGTATTGTCATCCTCTCTTGGTTTACACCCCTACCAGTCCTCACCTCTGTTGGAGGACTCTCTTGTAATTTTTCTTTTAGAGTCTCTCCACTTGACAGTCCTGAATGGATCCTAGAACACAGCGCTGCTTAGACTGTGACTCTGGTGATAGCTTTCCAGTGGGCTAAAGTTGATCCCAGCAACAGTGTGTGAGCGACAACCGTGAACTAGTCATCTGACCTTTGTGATTTAGAGCTATTATCTCAGCCTCACCAAAGACTTCCCAGGGAGGTTCTTAGGGCCATGTCCTGGCAGAGAGCAGATGGCCCTCATCAACTGCCTGGGAGGAGCTGGAGGACTTGGATCATCAGACTCTTGTTACAGGTGTGAACAGGACCAAGAGAAGATACAAAGAATGGTGGTCCCATTTGTCATAGATAAGTTGGCAAGTAAGAGGGAGAGGGATAAATATTAAGTGATCTCTCTCATACGTGGAACTTAAAGAAAAACAGCAAATTTGGCAACAAAGGTTCAAGACAACACAATGGAAAACTTATCCATAAATTGAGTTAGGGTTGTTTGAGTGAGAGGGATATTGGAGAAAAGGAGATGGGTACACTGATAAGAATGGTGCTAGAATTACATGCATTAGAAGCCATTATCAATAGTATTCTAAAGCCACATTATCCCAAACAATAAACAGAGCTTTAAAAGAGCTATAGTGTGCACTAGAGCTAAGAAGAGTAGGGGGTCACTCTCGCTCCAGCTTGGAAGACGATGAAGCAGAAGCTGCTCCTGAAACCCTGAGGGATGAGAGCCATGTGATGCCAAGGGACCCAGTGAGTCCATGGGGACTGCAGGTTAGGTAGTAAACAATGCTGTCACCCAGGAAGTCCTTGTAGCTGGTGTCCAGGGCACAGGGCAGGTGAAACAGGGTAGGCAGAAGTTCCCACATATGGTCAAGGTCAATGGATTTAGATGAGGAGTCAAACCCACATTTTTTGACCTGTGTTTTGGTGGCAAACAGTGCTGTGATGTTTGTCTATTTCAAAGATCTGTGAGGATCTGTGAGGTGGAAGCCATGGCTTCTACCCTGAGGATCCCACTTCACTCAACCAGCTACCAGACCTGGAGGACCTGCTTGGTCTTTTCCCTGGCCTTTTTGTTCTAAAACAAAAAGACTGACCTGTTACAGGAAATGGCCTCAAATCCCTCCTCTCATCTCTCAGATCTCAGCTTGATTAACTCTGAGCTGAACACCTGGCCCTGGGGATCCTTTCCTCCATGGGCACAGCATTTTAGGGAGCATGAGCTCTCTCTTGGAACATAGAGGTAGAGAGAACTGAATTGGGCAGGTGGAAAATTGTCAAATTTTATACATTCAGATGTGCAAAAATCACAGCCCTTTATTTTCTATAATTCATCTTGTGCTTGAGCATGAATTCCCACAGATGACTGGGAAAGGAGAGCAGGAGATGTTTTAACTTACCAATTAAAGACAGCTCAGCCATTTCCCCTTGAAAATAGTCTCTTTCAGCTTAACTCAACACCTTTTGCATAAATACATATATGTCTTTCAGGATTCAAACTATCAGCATGATGTTTCTCCTTTTCCAATGCCCTTTCATTCTATTCCCTTTTTCCTGTGACCAACCACAGTGGGCAACTCCACCTTTTGTGGTGCAAGTGGGGGGGAGATCTCATGTTCATCTGCCTCCCATTGGACTTTTAATACTATTCTCAGCAGCTTTGCTGCACTGGTTCCTGCTGCTCACCCAGGTGAGTTCTGTCCCTAACCTCTGGTTTGTAGACTCTATATTATGGTGTTACAACAAACAATCCTCACACTTGAGGGGGCCTGTGATATAGGCTTATATCTTACTTGTGTTAAGTTTTTGTTGGAAGTCAGCCTTGACTTCTAGTCCACATCATCTTTGTCCTCCTTGAACAGATTTCCCAACAGGGACACAGGGCCTGGTAGGGAACCTATTCAAGTAGTCTGTTTCTGTCTTTTCCTTTCTGTCTCTTTCTGTTTGTCTCCCTCTCTTCTGCCATCTTTCTAAATTAATAACCTTTACCTCCCCGAGGTAGTGAATGTCTCTGATTGAATGAAAGGAGTAGAATTCAGGGAGGCACTTAAAGAACTGAACAAAAGCAAGCTGCATAATTTGTAAAATGTATCATTTCACTAATTTTGGTTTAAATGTTATCAGGTGTATCCCTGTGAGCAAGTCATCTAACCCACCATCCTAGCACCTCTCTAGAGGAAACCCTAGTACAGACAGTATTCACTTGACTTCTTGGGCTGTTCCCTTCTGCTCTTTGGCACACCCTATTGGTCATTTTCAGGTCTTGTGCAGTGACTTTGGTCATGTTGGTAGACTTTGCCAAGTCTTGTCAGTAAAACCGGTATAATTACAGTCTCTATCTCCCAAGATTGTCATATTAAGTTATACAAAAATGTCAATGAAGTTTTCTATGCAGGATAAATGTAAAGGTTTTTTTTATTTCATTATTCATGAAATAATTTCCATTTTTGCAGTCTTTATAGCTTGGAGCCCTTCCTCCCCAGCATCTGGGTCTATTCAGTGTAGAGTTGACAACTTTTTTTGTTCTTCTCAAGTGAGTTGCATCAAAACCACCACAAGACCCCAGGAACCGGTTGCCATATCCAGAATCATCATAGTGGAACTAGGAATTGTTCTGCATAGGCCCCTTCATACACGTTTTTTGAGGGGACACACTATCAGTGATTAAGATGCTATTTTTGACTCTATTTCCGGGGAATCACTCCTGATAATGTTTAGAAGACCATATGGAATGCTGGGACTAGAACTAGGGTTGGCTGTATGCAAGATAAGAGCCTTACCCACTGTATTATCTCTCTGCCCCTACTGATACCTTAACCTCACCCCTCTCTGTAAGATTCTTGTTAGTTTTGATAAGTGTGTGCTTCTGACTACCTCACATGCAGTAATATCTCAGGTTAGCAGAACTGCTAAGCCAGTTTTTGATGCTGACCACCTTGATGCAGGCTGCTAGTTCTGTCTGCTTCCAAAGAAAGAGATTTTAAGAAAAATAAATAGCTATTTTCACAAATAGGTCTTTCCTATCGAGATATATATGACTATGGATATATACACATATACCTATGAGCACTTATGGACATTGGCTCATAGGGTGGCCTATGTAGACAGATGATTTGTCATCTGCAAACTAAGAAATATGAGAAGTTGGTGTGTTGGAAGTTGATTCAGGCCTGAGAACCAGGGGAACTGATCTAAATTCAGACCAAACTCTCAGTCTGAACCAGGATACACAGGAACTGGGGTGTGAGGGCAAAAGAAGATGGATGAGGTGCCAGTTCACCATTCCTTTGCCTTTTGTTTGTTTTAGATACTCTGCAGTTCAGATGACATCTACCTGCATTTGTGGAATAGATTCTCTCTACTTGATCAAGTGTTCATCTTGTGTAGATTTGCCCTCCCATAAACTAGTTTCACCAGATATCTGGACCTCTCTTGGCTCAGTCAAGGTGACAATTGACCATCATAAGGTCATTGATCACAGATCCATGATACTGAGCATAAAAGTCTGGTCCCTTGCCTCTGGCTCACACAAAGAAGTGACATTTTTGCTGCAGAATTCCCTGGGGCAGGATTAGGCTGACATAATATTCCAGGCATTCAAAGAGCTCTGAAATTCTCAAATCACCCTTCCTTGCTCCTTACGATGTCCACAATAAAGGCTGCTTTCTGGTGCCTTGATAACCACAGGTGCATGCATCCTCAGCTCAGGGTGCACTATGGAGGGTCCCTCCCTGGGACAATAGACCTCCAGAGCTGAGAGCAAGCCTAGACAGGAAGGAAAGGAACCATCATCACTAGAACACCTGCTGCATTAGACCAGGCACTTCACTGCCTGGTCTCACTGCTCCAAAGTGAGCAGCCAGTGAACTTTTTCTCACACCAGAGCTTGGAATGGCACTGAAGGCAGGATAGCAGGCAGGGTTTTCGTCTATATATCTGCAGCCTGGTTTCCCTCTATGCCCATCCAGCTAGGATGTACCAGGAAAAGGGTCCAAATTACCACAGCGGGAATCAATGAAACTGGTGGCAAGAAAAAACAAGGCCTTTGGGGAGACATTATGGATGGGCAAAGAGGAAAGAGCTGAAAGTTAGGTATGGTGGAAGAAGCAGAACCTAGACATCTGGAGAATTGATCATGGGCAAGTCATGAGTGTGCCCAAGGACCCGAGGAGAGAGGTCAGACCAAATATGGCTCTTTTTCTTGCTAGACACTTCAGGCACCACAACATAACTCATCAGAGAAGCTAGCAGACCATGTCCTACCAATCCTCGGTAGTGACTATGGCCTATCCCCACCCATGCTCTATGTCACTTCACCTGGTTCTGTGGACCCAGCAGGCTCCAGCCTCAGAGAGGAAGAGGACAGAGGGGCAGGTCCTGTGAGTCTGCTCATAGGTTCCTATGAAACCTGGAGATTCAGCCCCATAGGACAAGCTTTCATTTGAGCTGGCCAGAAGGATCACCTTGATTGAGACTCTAACCAGGGGCTGGGGAAACTGCATGGGCCTGTTACAGAACAGCTGCTGTTGGAGTCCTAGGAAGCCACAGAGGGCTGGTACATCAGGTTACTAGGGATCCAAAGTTCCACTCCCTGAAGGGTGGAACTCAAATTACACCAAGCAGGCCCCAAACCAGTCAACCTACACACATAGAGGCAGTGGTGGGGTACACTAGGGCTCTGTGAAGAGTCACTGTTCTTAGACTAGATCACCATACTGTCCCTACCTCAGCTGCAGAAGTGATTGGTGACCTAAAGTTCCAGGACTTTCCTCAGGGTCACTAGCCCCCAACACCACAGTGGCAGCAAAGGATGGGGACAGAACAGATCCTGAGACAACAGGGTGTAGGAACAAACATATCTAGAGGAGTTGAAAGTAAAGAAATGAAAAAGCTAGAGTATCCCAGTTGGGAGTTGGGCAATCCCTGGAGAAGGCAGTCTTGACTGAATCATTAAACAAAAGTCCCCTAAAATGATGGAGCCTCACTTGGAAACAATCTTAGTTCAGACCCAGTGTGCGTGCGTGCTTGCATGCGCGCGCGTGTGTGTGTGTGTGTGTGTGTGTGTGTGTGTGTGTGTGTGTGTGTGTGTGTGTGTGTGTGTGTTGGTTGGTTTTAGTAGGGGGATTGTCCAAGGTAAAAGGAGTTGGTATTGATCTCCAACCACCAGGTTCTCATTTTTTTTTCTTTTGGTTTTGGTTTTTGGGTCACGCCCAGCAGTGTTCAGGGGCTGCTCCTGTCTCTGCACTCAGAAATCGCCCCTGCCAGGCACTGGGGACAATATGGGATGCTGGAATTCGAACCATCGTTCTTCTGGATGTAAGGCAAATGCCCTACCTCCATGCTATCTCTGTGACCCTCAGATTCTCATTCTTTAAATTAAATCAGAGAAGAATTTCTGGAGAAGACAGAGCATGCAATAAAAACAGGCTCATGAAAGAAAGAGAATGGAAAGAAAGAGAAAAGGAAACCCCACAGTTGGGAAGTGGGAGATTCCAAAAATGGAATTATGGCCACTTATTTTTGCAAATCTGTTAGCTTGGAGGCTACACTGCACTCAGGGTTCACTCCAGCATTGCTTGGGGGCACCATGCAATGCTGATGCAAGGCAAAAACTTTAACCCCTATACTACCCTTCCAGTCTTCAAAGTTTGTTCTTTTCAATAAAGTTTTTCCAAACTGCTCTGGTATGGGATTTTCTGTAGAGATAAATAAGTTGTTAGGGTGTTGTTGAGAGAAAAGAACTTTGGGTGGTCTTCTTCCATATTCTTTTTCAGACTTTTGGTTCCTGTGAAAGCTTTCCTTCTCTTGAGGGGGTTCTGAATCTCCAGGCTGGTACTAGCCTCATTCAGTCTTCTCAGGCCTCAGTTCCAATGGTTCCAGCCTTCATGCTTTGGGGCTGGTGACAATAACTTTGAAAAATTAGCACATATCTTTTTTTCCCTGGCAACTCATCATCTTCTTGTTGCCTCACAACAGCACAAACTTCACCTTCATTTTACCTATCAGATCTTCTGTGACCCTCAGTTCTAGTTTAGCCCCATGACCCTCTCAGCCTAGATGTGCCAAGGGTCTTGACCTTATTAGTTCAGAAAAACTATGCTGGGGTCCTGGGGGCTTCTGCCTATGTTAAGGCCCCCTTAGAACACAAGTCATGACTGCCCTGAATGTGTTGATGGTGAGCTTTGGGGTTCTCAGGAGCACAGAAAAGAAACCTTACATTCCCTGGCATCCTTCCATCCTGTTTCTGAAGCAAAGCGAACCGGGCCTATTCTTGGCCCTCTGGCTTTCCTGGGCACAGCAGAGCAGGGATAGTCTGGGGTCATGAATGCTTCATGACAGCTGATGGGCACCCATTGCTACAGTCAGACCTTCAGGTGCTCCACTGGGCCAGGATGCCTCAATGAGGACTGTGGGGGGAGGTTGAACCCCTTGCTGGAGGTCCCGGGGTTTAAAAATATTCTCCATTTGGAAATATTTCCAATATGAAACATCTTTCCTTAGTTCTCCTTGTTGAAGAGACCCCAACGACAAATCCCCCCACAAACAAACAAAACAGTCTAGTCTGTGAATCCAGGGGACAAAGGTTCACCAAATAAGCCTTTTTTGACACACTCTCAAACTCTCCAACCTCACCATCAGTCTTGTCAAAAAAGCCTCAATTGCCTCCCCCACAAACTCTTTATTTCCATTTGTTAATCACCCCCACCTGGAAGATCCAGGGGGGAATGATAGGCAAAAAACAATATAAAAGTTACACAACAGAGGACCTTTGTCATTTGGGGGCCTGCTGGAGGAAGGCAAAGAGGTGAATTCTTCCAGGCTCCCTGTCAAGCTGTACTTTCAAGAAAGAGCAGAATTCAATCTTCAGATCATCAAAGCTGTGAAGAACAGGAGTCCTGGCTGGGGCCACCATACAGGCCAAGTGGTCTCCTACCATGGCCTCTTACCCTTCACCTTTGCCCTTTGTAAAGGTGCTAACAGACTAACTAAGGACTATGCAGGCTTTCCTGAGGTTCAAGATACCATGGATGGTAGGAAAAGTTTGGTGGTAGGGAGATACAGGGCACAAATTACTGTTCAGTACAGATTTAGTCAAAAGTGACCCATGAGCAAAGTTGCAGGTAACTGGGTGTTGTGCTATAGCCATAACCTGGCAGCATCCCCTCAGAGAATAAAAGGGTGGCAGGTATTGCCCAGGGAGAAGGCAGGTGTGAACCCTGGTGAAAGCTGGGGATCTCTGCCTTGAGCTCTGAGGAAAACTGGCAGGGAGAAAAGTTTCCTACCCTCCCTGGTTCCACAGCCTCGAGTCAGGCTTTCGTGGAGCTCCTTACTGGCATGACAGGGAGAGAGATGGGTTGAGGGTAAGGTGTCATCTCAATGTATAAATCAATTTCCCCTTCACAGCAGCTACTTTAAAGGAAGCTCAAACAAAGCCATCACATTTATTCTGATTGTTTGTGGGTTTTGAAGAAGGCCTGTAAAATCTCCTCGGTAATTAAGTAGAATGACTCCTTTTTGCCACATAAGGATGATTATTGCTCCTGGGTGGCTGCAATTAATATAAAAGCAGCTTAAAGAAGCCATCATCAAGGCATAATGAATTTTTAAATATTAATTAATATGTTAATAACCATTCTAGGTGAAGGGTGAGGTGATGGTGCTATTAGCGATGATTTCTGTCAGGAACCCAGGAAGGCCTGCATCGACTCTGCGTGTCAACACCTCCCTGTGCAGGGGCTGGGTAAAAGAACAGATGAGCATCCAGAGCTCTGCTTTATCAGCAGCCAGTTAGGTTGAGTGCTGGGCACCATGCTAAATGTGTGGAAGGGAGCACAGGGAATGAGGAGCTCTTGGTTCCTCAGGAAAGCCTGTCTGCACCTCAAAAGACCTGAGGGGAGAGGACCTCAGAAACCAAATTCAACGCCCAGTACAGGTACCAGAGCAAGGCTTGGTCACACCCCATCAGATTCAGCAAGAGACCATGAACCTGAGTTGAGGCTTGTAACCTAGCTAGAACATGTCTTGGTTGCAGACCCAGAGGTTGGTCCAGTCCCTTTTTGGTAGCTGCTGGGAGCCGTGGAGACTGAGGAAGGTTTGGCATAGATTGGGGGTGACACCTCTCTTTCCTGGGGGTGTCTGAGGAAGATTTGGTGATACCCCTCTTTTCTGATTCTGGATGGGGGGTGTTGGTGCCTCTCTTTCTCAATGCTGCCCAGTTCTTTTGTCTCTTGACTTTTGTTCTACCTGAAGAGGATGAGGCTGGGTCTAGTCAGCAGCTCACTGATTCCATTCAACCATGTGTGGGGGTTTTTACCTTCCTGTTGGAGAGCTGTAGACATATCAGAGTAGGTTAGAACTCCAAACCCCACCCCCACAGCTGTTCTCTTCACTTAGCCCCCAATCAGCCTCCCTTCTATGCTTCCACCATGAGTTCTAACTAGCTCCCCAATACCCCCTTCCTACAACCTTGTGCCTGCTAGTATTGTTAAGGGCTGTGCCCGGAGAGCCACCAATTGTTCACAGCAGACACAGTGGCAGCACCCCACGCAAACCTCACTTCAGTCCCCCATCATTAAGTTCTTGCACAACAATTAATACTCCAAATGAAATCCTTTTGCATTTATTAATCTATGTCCCAAATTCTCCTTTTGGAGAATTGTTTCTTTCTCAAAAAGATTACTCCTTTCTGAGAATTGTTTTTCAGTTGACTCAGAGAAGGGGACTTTATTTTTTAGTGTGGTAAGGGGTATCTAGGGGTATCCCGTAGTTCTGACAACCTCCTGGGTAGTTCTCAGAACTGTAGAGAACTCATTGGAATGCCCTCAACCCTCATTGTGCCTGGTCTCTAGAGCTCCAAATTTTAAAACAGCAGTCAGGCTCAGATCCAGGTCATTCAGAATGAGTGATGAATGTCCTGCTCCAGACAGAGAGAGGCCTGGTATTTCTTTTGCAGCCACGAACCACTGCCCAAGGGCCTAGAGGCTGGAGCCTTGAACTGAAGCAGAGAAAAAGAATAAAGGCCAGTTTCTAACTCTACCACTAACTCTGTGTGGCCTCAAACA
The DNA here is from genome assembly GCA_004027635.1 of Crocidura indochinensis. NCBI lineage: Eukaryota > Metazoa > Chordata > Mammalia > Eulipotyphla > Soricidae > Crocidura > Crocidura indochinensis. The sequence continues at coordinate 12,102 of PVKC010008740.1, forward strand.
AAGTATCTTTAAACCTTTTCTCCTTCCCCTGTGAGCCTCAGTTTCTCCTTTCACAGAATGGAGTTAACAGTCTAAAACTGAGATGATAATCCAAGAGAAAGTGCTTGGTGAACTGTAGGGAGAGGTGCCAAGATGAGTGCAGTATGTCCCTTCCCCCTTGCTAATCTACCTCCACATGGGTAACCTTCAACAATTAGGATATGATGAGGTGAGGGTATGGGAGACAGAAAACCCCTGCCCGCCCCCTCAATATCCTCCACCCCCATTCTGAGACTTTATCACCACTCAACTTGCTCTCCTTCAGCTTTCCCAGATACAGGGTCCTTAGGTAAAAACCTTAGGGTACCTAGGAGTCTGATCTGAACTCACATGAGTAGGGATATACCCCTTGAGCCCCCTATTTCTTGCTCAGCTCCACCCATTCTGCTCAATGCAGGGCCCTGTAATCTGCCCCAGCACGTGGAGGAAGTCCAGGGCACTGTGAACACAGGGCTGCCACCTTCTGTCCAGATGGTTTCCAACTTGCTGGGACAAAGGGCCGAGCCCCTTCCCAGGAGTACAGCTGGGCCCCGGCAAGCAAGTGGAGCTGCTGAGCAAGCCCTGCAGCAATTAGGCCCTGATTAGCGGGGAGGGGGCCAGGTGGGAGCTGGCTGGGCGCCTGCCCCTCCACAGCCACAGCTTGCTCTTGCTCTCCTAATTGGAAGCCAAGTCTGGCAGGGCTGGGCACAGACTTCATGCCGGGAGAGGGGAGAGCCAGGCACAGTTTGAATGCCTGTTTCTAATCTCCTCTTGCAGAAAAAAGAGCAAAGCTGCTGCAAGTTGCGTCCTGGTCTCTGCTGCCGGCTAATGGCAGCTTCTGAGGCTGAAGTGCAGGCAGGCTCAGAGCAGGTAGAGAGTGGCAATTCCAAGCTTCCCTTGCCCCTGCTGGGCGCTCAGAGCTTGCAGACTCTGTAGGGCACTGGCAAGAAGATTCCTGAAGGTTTCCAACTCAGTTCTGCCCTGAGCTAGGAAGACCACTGATCTTCTGCATGGGGGGTTGATGACAGCATGTGGGGTCTACCTGGGACAACTGATGGACCTGGGGTGAGCTAAATTGTCATTTCACTTTGTACCTGGTAGCAGCTACACAGGAGTGGCAGTCACAGTACTTGCCAGAGAAGATTTAGGCAAGAGGAAGGAGAATGCTGTCCCAGGAGGGCCTGAGGAATCCTTTGGGCCATGCTCTCACTCTGTCCTCTCCTGTTCACCCATACAAGCAGGATTTCCTTCCTCTCCATGGAGAAGTTCTCAACCTCTGGAGTTATGGTCTACAGTTCAAATTTATCCCTGTTCTGTCACTTTTCTTCAAGGCATTCAACTTTCTGCACCTTCTTTGTAAAATAGGGGATAAAATAATAATTTTATAATCTTTGGGCTGCTCTGAGGATTGAATGAGTTCTACATGTGGAGTGCTATGCTAAGACCAGGGTTTAACTCATAGGAAGCATTCAACAAATGGTAGCCCTTGTCACTATCACTACCAACATCTTTATCATCACCACATGTTCATGACTTCAATCACCATCTTCATCATTACCATCATCTCTTTATTGCTATTCTTACCACTGCCCTCATCATAACATGTAATAAGTAGCAGCAAAACAATTCTACAGACTTTTTTTCTCTTTCTGGGATCTACAGATCTTTAAAAATGCAGTTTGTTTTATTGTGTGTGTGTGTGTGTGTGTATGTATGAGAGAGAGAGAGAGAGAGAGAGAGAGAGAGAGAATGTTACTCCTGGCTCTCTACTTATAGATAACTCCTGATTGTGCTCAGAGGACTATATGGGTGTTGGGGATTGAACCTGGATAGGCCATGTACAATGCAAACATCTTACCTGTTGTAATATTGCTCCTGCCCTTAAAATGCAGTTTGACATGTAACAACTAAAATAAATTTTTTGTTTGTAATTAGTTCTCACAATCAGGAGAGACTATCTAGAAGTTGGAACAGTTCTGTGACATAACTGAATTCAGTACCCCTTATGTTAAGCTATTAGGATTTTCTCCATGAAAGTTATGGCCCATGTCTTATTGGCCTACCAGTATTTCTATCTGAATCTTGACTTCTCTTAGCAGTCTGAAGAAGGCATTGTAGTTTGAACCATGTACTGATGATAAAAAGCCTCTGGTAGCAATAAAAAGTTGTCCATCAAAAAATTTAGTTTAAATCAGGCATGTCCCTTGGTATAGCAGAGAGTAAAGGCTTATGGCATAAAAAGCCCAATGCAACTCTGGCCAATATCAGGGTGAGGGTCAATGCCCTGGCTACCTAAAAGGTTACATTCTTTCAGACACAGATACAGCAACTCACAGAAGTAAAAACTGAGTCGAAGTAGAAGTGTTGGATGAAAATGTTCATCGTTAAACCAATAGTAACTCAACCCTAGTAAGTTGAAGCTCAATAGAAGCTCCACCCTAGCAAGGACAGAAAGAATAATGTATTTCAAAGCTCCCACATCATCCCCTCTTAACCAAGGGCCAGAAACACAGCTGCTCACAGCTGTCTTGACACATTGGCTTGTGGAGAGAAATGTGCAAGTTAATGGGGAGGGTAAGCTCCTGATAGATGCTTCCAAATGAATGTCCAATGTGGAAGCTGGGCAGAGAGCTGAATGGCAGGCTCACTTTCCTGCTGACATGACCAATCTTTTTGGAGAAGAGGTGAGTTTGCAGACAGAGATGCACAGGACATCAGGTCTGCCCATGGTGAGGAGTGAATCTTGAAGCAGGACTAGCAGGTGAGGACTACAAGCTGGGGAGTCAACACCAGCTATAAGGGCTGAAGTCTGAGAGATTTTAGATGAAGTGTACTTGGCAATGGTGCCAAAGCTTTCCCTTGTGTTCTAATTTCTGTCAGGTCCAGCCCCAGGGTCTGGGGAGTGTAACATGCCCTCCTATCTCTCCATGCAAAAGCACTATCCCTGGCCAGATGGATGGACTATGATCCACTCACTGCTCTGGGCAGTGGTAGCTGTCAGTGGAGATCCAAGGTCCTTGGAAGCACCCACAATTCCAGAGACTAGAACCTGACCCTAGGGTGACCCTGAAGTAGAGGAAGCTGTCCCGAAAGGGGAGGGGCTGCTCACAGAGCTGGCTTGCACTGAAGAACAAATGCTCCTTGATGGGACTTGTTGGAGGCCTGGGGTTGGGGTGCCTGGTCTGCTCCTCCCAGCCACCCTGCTGCCCACTGTCTTCTGAACAAGGCTGTCTGCAGACTCATTGGCTCCCAAGTTCTGAAATGAACTCTGCTCCAAGTAATTACAGCTCTTCAAGTTTCTGTCCTCTGTTGAAAGAATTCGTCCTCTCGCCCTCAATGCCCCATCAGCTCCCTAATTAGCAGCGCACGGCGCGATTACACATTCTCCGCAGCTCGCTGGGTCCAGCCCCCTAATGAGTGTTTGTGGACAGCTGGGAGCCAGGCCCGCGCCTCGGCCCCGCAGAGCCAGGAGTCAGGGCCCAGGAGTGCGAGCTGTCAGCTCCGTGATGGGGCTGGAGCTGGCCGCAGCCCCGCGGGCCTCCAGGAGGAAAGGCCTTGAAATATAAATGAAGATGAATATTCATATTTGGTTCAATAAGTGCCAACTATTAATATACATGTCTGTCGGGAAGAGGAAGCAGTGCAGAGCCAATTCTGCCGGGCATAATTGGGCTCCTAATTCACAATTAGCCTTGGGCTCCAGGCCTCTACACAGCTAATACCTGGGCACTGATCATGGGAAGAGCAGTGCCAGCCTCAGGGAAAGGCTGTACATCTCAGGGTGCTTCTGCCCCAAGACCTCTAACCACCAGGAAGAGGGTGGGAAAGAAGCGGGTTTATAGACCCCCTGCAGGCTCTCGGTGGGCAAATACATCCTGCAGGAAGATGTGCTCCACGTAGGGCTCTTCCAAGGGCCTGGTTCAGAGAGTTCCCATTCAGCATTGGACCAGACAGAGCTCTACCACAGCCGCCATGCACCAGCCCCAAGGACAGAAATAGAAAACTACACAGGAGTTTTGGCTGCTATGCACTCTGGCTCAATCTGGAGGAGTTCAATCAGAGTGGGCATGGGAAATGAGGAGATACTCTCAGTTACAGGGGGTCTCTGAAGTTCTCTTTGGAAAGCCTAGGGAGATTGCAAGACTACTCCCTTGAAGCAGCAACCAGGAGACAGAGAGCTGGAGGTAGGAGCTGTGGGAAGGCCAGGAGAAGGTCCCTCTAGGTGTGCTGGGACCCGGGCACAAAGTTGGACCTGAGTTGGAGCTACCACTCTTTCCATTTGGTGGGTGAGATGGCACAGGCACAGACAGCTGAAGCAGAGGGAAGAGTGATAAAGTCTCAGTACATACAAAACCATTCACCACTCTGCTATCCCGAGGTCTAGTGAATGAAAGTGCCATAGGGGCCCCATGTAAATCGGGGTAACCTCTATTATGGGCCAATGGCTTTATGTTATAAATGTCATTGTATACTGTCATTTATCATTTTAAAGTACATTACCACAATTTCATCACCACTTAATGTGCCCAAGACCCATTACCACTGTCCTTATAACATTTTTAGTGACCTTCTTCATTCCCTCCCACTATCTTCCACTACTATTGGATCACCTCAATTTTGTAACCAAGGCCAAGGGCTTGTCATCATTTGATACTGTCTATTCCCTTGTTTTATTTCTCTATGCCACAGATGAGTGAGATCATCTGGTATTTGTCCTCCCTCTGATTTGTTTCACTTAACACGGTGCCCTCCATTTCCATCCAAGTTTCAGCAAACAGTAAGATTTCAGCTTTTCTTATCATTGCTTAGTATTCCAGTGTATGCATACCACAACTTCTTCATCAATTCATTTATCACAACTATTTGGGTTGCTTCCATATCCTGGCTATTAGTACTAAGTGCTGCAATGTACATAGGTATGATACAATTTGTTGAATTAATGTTTTTATGTTTGGGTGTGTATGCCAAGAAGTGGAATTGTTGGGTCATATGGAAGATTATTTTTATTTTTATTTTTTATAATTCTCCATATTACTTACATAGAACCAGATGACTTTCCAACAATATTGATTAAAGATTTAATTCTCATCATATCAAGAGGGTTTTTAAATAGGTATCTCCTCTCTCTACTCTCTCTTCCTCTTTCCTTACCCTTCAATTATCCAAGAAAGCAAGAAAAACCTAAACAACAGTTTTAATTTGGTGTTCAAGCCTGTCAGGACAGACCTGGAATATAGGCCAGAATTACCCTAGAAAATGGCTGGAGACGAGAAGGGTTTTAAACACAATGAACAGACAGAATTGTTCATACCCAGGTTTGCTCTGTAAGTTAGGTTAAAATGCTGTCCACTTCTGATTGGTGCAATTACATACATATTAGTTGAAAAATTATGTAGTGATTTTCTGAAGCTTTGTGGCTCAGTAGTGAATTTCTTCACCAAGATGGAAAAGTATAGCTAGTCCAGATTGGTCAGGGGTGCCTAAGTTTACCTAGAACTTCAAGAAATGCTATTTTGTTTCTAATTTTTTTATATTCTTTCTTTTTCATCTAGGAACAATTAGGAAAGTCCAAAAACCATTAGGTGAGGCCAAGTAAGATCAGTGTCTGCACCAGTGCCATGAGGAGGCATGGTGGTTCTCAGCAGGATGTTCTGTTTCAGAAAGAGCATGACACATGGGGCTGCCATGGGGAAACTGGGGTGCAAAGATATGGTGAGGAAGAATGTGATCATACCCAGGGTACTGGTAAGATACAAAAATAAATGGAGGCAAAGGTAGCGTCTGTGGCACTACAGGAGAAGGTTGTTACACATACATAGAATAACTAGAATGCTCCCTGGCTTGGAATCAGAAGTTCCATTCATTGCGAACTCAATGTTTTATAATACAGATTTGAGAGAATATAAATATGTATCTGGAAATATTATTTTTCAATCAATACAACTCTATTTACACTTCCTTAGCTCAAGTTATTGAAAGAGTATGAGGACAGAGGCACTCCAGTAACAAAGGACATATTTCGTATCTTTAGATCTTGAGCCCTAAAGAAAATTGTCCACTGTAGTGAGCCAGAGTTTCTTAACAAATGCCTGCTTTCAAGGAAGGAGAAAAAAATATAGCAGATGAATCTAGAACATGTACTAAAAAGCAAGTACATGCTCACATAAAGCCAGGGATATATCAAAGAGAAGCAGAAATCAGCGTGAATGGGCTCCCACTGGCCGAATCTGGGGCAATTTAAACATCAAAATAAATAATGATAGCAGCAGTTTATAAGCCATTGAATAAAATAGGAAACCACGAATCCGTACTGACATAAATGAATAAATTGAAAATTTAATGAGAAATGGGATATTTACATAGTCTCAAAGTACCTTCACACATGGTTATTAATTAAAAAAGGAAAAAGAGTCATTTTACAGTGGAGACGCCTGACAGACACCATCTTAATCGAGTGATCAAAGTGAATTTCAGTAATGGAACAAATCACAGTTGTGCACCACCTGATAGTCAGCCTCGAGAAAAGCCCTACATCACTTCTGTCATTTTCTGCCTCAAATGCACAGCCTGAGTTGAACCTTGAGAATCAGTTGGTGAACCCAGGCAGAGGAACATTCTACCAAATAACAGATCTGTCATCTCAAAAATTGCCAATCTAAGACTGGGCAACTCTTCTCAAATGGAAAGGAAGGAAAATGAGACAATTTAAGGAACCTGTGTGCCAAAATCCTGGATTCTTTTGTGGTCAAGATCCTGATTGAGAGAAGTTGTGATTTAGAAGTGATAGCCTAAAACCAAACGGTAGATCGGTGCCAGTGTGATAGATTCGTGTCAGAGTGTTGGTGCTGCTGGCTGCTGGGTCAAGGTTGAGAATGTTCTCTGTGGGACAAGCTCACTAGAAACTGCTGTAGGAGTGGTATGGGGGCATCCAATAGGAATCTTCTTCCCACAAGAGTGAAAATGTTAGGTACTGTCCTGGCTACAGATTACAAGCTCAGGTTATATTATCAAACTAAAATCAAACTCAAAAAGAGTGGCAGCTGACATCAGTACCTGTGTTCAAATGCCAAATGCCAGTGTTCAAAAGGATAAGAGTGATGCTCAGGCCAAGGTGTGCTGAGAGGAGGCCCAGAATGATCTTTCTTGTTATTACTGATTTCTAGCTGGTCTGTGAGAAGAGAGACAGAAGAAAGATTTGAGAGTCAGGATGTCAGACCACATAATGTTGCACTCCCTGTCTCTGTGCCAGCAATGGCCCTCAGAGGGTTATTGAGGAACCATGGAACAAGACCCCTGAGATTAGAGGCAGATGCCTGTCCCGGAGTCTGGCTTACCATGTAGCATTCACTGTGCATAAGTTCTCATCCCAGCTGAGTCCCTGTCTACCTCATCACTGTATCTGAGTCTTTGTGCTGTTGATCAGAAAGCCGACTGCCTCCGTCATGGCCATCTTCATCACCTCCATTGCCTTCTTGGGCTTTCAGTCTTTCTGACTTCATTTTATTCTGTTAACCAGAGAAAATTAGACTCTTAAAGGGCTCACCCGTCAATTTGGAAAGGGAAGTTGGGTTATACTTGGTGGTGCTCAGGGGCTATTCCTAGGTTTGTGCTTGAGGTGAATCCTAGTGGTGCTTGGGAAACCAAAAAAGGTGCCAGGAATTCAAACCTTGGATTAGTTGCTTGCAAAACAAGTGTCTTAACCCCTGTATTTTTTCTCCAGTACTCACCTGCAAATTTTAGAAGATATTTTTTCTATATCCTTTAAAATGCCGGGGTGGTGGTGGTGGTGGTGTCTGTTCCAAAGAACAGACGTTGGATTAAAGGAGAGAGTAATATTGGTACTTTGATAGCGAGCATGATATAGTAGTACTCTTAACTATAAGAATATTAATAATTTTTAATAAAAATAAAGGGTTCACTTGATTGGGTTAGGCTTACCTGGATAAGCCTGAATTACAAGAACAGAAGATGTGGCACTTTAATTATATTTGCCATCTTGGCAGTACACCTGCATCAATATGTCATTGAATAACTAGGACTCAGAGACCTCCGCAGGGAAAGTTCACATCATTAGAATTTTGCTTATCACACATGATTAAAGTCAACATTTAAATTTTTTTGTTTTTATTTTGGGAGTTATATCTGGCAGCACTCAGGAGTTACTCCTGGCTCTACACTCATAAGTTAGTCCTGGCAGATGCGGGGGATCATATGGAATGCTGGGATTGAAGCAGCATTTGTCCAGTGTTGGCTGCATGTAAGGCAAACACCTTACCTCTGTGCTATAGTTCCAGCCCAATTTTTAATATTTAAAAACATTTTTGAGATTTTATGGTTTAAAATAATGTTAACAATGATTTTCATGCATATAATTTCAATACCATAGCCAACACCAGTGTATCTACTTTCCTCCCCCAAGGGTCCTGACATCCTTCCCCTTCAAACACCACCCCCACATGCTCCAATAACTCAATTGTGGATTAGTTCTACTATTATGTTGCCTTTGGACCTTCATTATTACCTTCCTATCTATCTTTTTTTTCTTTTTTTCCCTATCTATCTTTAAGTCTCACATATGAGATAGGTATCTATCCTCTTTTTTAAGACTTTACTCAATAGTATATTCTCTATTTTTGTTCTTTTCTAGAGTCTCATAGTATTCATTGTGTATATATACCACAATTCCTTGATCCATTCATCTGTGATTAAGCATTTGGGTTGTTACTATATCTTGTCTATTGTGTGATGACAAATGTTTTATATCTTGGCTAAGTGTGGTCATAGATGTAGATATGTAAAAATGTATGTTTTCAAAATAATGTTTTGTGTTGGAGAAGATGTCAAGAAGTGTCATCTTTGGGTCTTATGGTAGCTCTATTCCAATTTTTGGGAGTAAATCTCCATATTGCTTTCCATAAAGTGAATACAACATTTAGAGAGAGAAAAATATACACTTCCGGGGCCCGGGAGATAGCATGGAGGTAAGGTGTTTGCCTTTCATGCAAAAGGTCATCGGTTTGAATCCCGGTGCCCCATATGGTCCCCCGTGCCTGCCAGGAGCAATTTCTGAGCATGGAGCCAGGAGTAACCCCTGAGCACTGCCGGGTGTGACCCAAAAAACCAAAATATATATATATATATATATGTATATATACATATATATGTATATATACACTTCCCTGGAGAGGTCAGTGAAAACATTTCTGAATCACTGTAATATCTATTGCAGTATTCTGACAGACTTTCTTAAAATTCATTAATTTGGCTACTGGACATATTTTTGTATTTGTGGAGCTCCCTATTGCTTCTTTCCAACCTGGGCCTGGCTCTGATAGGTGACCCTTGCCCAAGCTCCAAGGATCTTCACAAGAAAGACTCTGTCTTGTCTCACTGTAACAGTAATACAGCTTTCACTTAACCCCACTGCACCTCTCCTGGGCAACCATTGGGGTCAGGTCCTCAGAGCTCTCTAATCACCAGATTCTTTTTTTTTGCGGGGGGGTCACACCCAGCAGTCCTCAGGGGTTACTCCTGGCTCTACGCTCATAAATTGCTCCTGGAAGGCTCGGGGGATCATATGGGATGCCATGATTTGAGCCACCGTCCTTCTGCATGCAAGGCAAATGCCTTACCTCCACTGCTATCTCTCTGGCCCCTGGTCACCAGATTCTTATCCATCAACTCTGAGTGGGACAAGGGCTTGCCCATGGGCCAGCTGCCATTTCCAGCACTTGCTTCTGCCTTGCCACATGTAGGTTCTCCCATATTTGGGCCTTTCTCACACAGTTCCTCCTCCTCCTGAACCTCATTCTCTTGCTCTCATCCAGTCTCATCCACACATCCATACCTGCAAAGCCTGGCTTGTAAGCTTTCTCTTACAGAAGCTCTCCAGGACTAAAACAGTTCCTTGTCTTATCTCTGTCCTGGAACTGACCAGTATCACCTTAGATGTGTAACTATGTAGAGTATGTGAGTGCTCTACATCAGGGAGGGACCACCCCAGAATGCCAATGTTACCCCCCAAGTAATTCTGCAGGGAATGGACCCCAAATCACATTTTGTTCTGCCTGCTTGGGGTACTTTGCTGCCTATTCCACACTCTGGAATATTTTCCAGAATCACTTGCTTTGGAGCATATCTGTGTCTTCTAAACCCCAGTGCCAAACTTGGTTTGAACAGATGGGTGCTGACCCCATCTCCAGCCACAGCAGCTGGGTAAAGGAGGGCGGAGTGGTGGAGAGATTTGGAGAACAAGGTCATATCCCGGCAACTGAAAGCCAACACTGCTCCTTCCATCAAGTTTTTAACTAGAAAAATAGTGTGCCCATTTCTCTGTAATACACCTCTGGGCTTTTTTATTATGACTTCATTTCCCCTTGTAATATTGGAACGTCTCTATAATTGTAAAAGTGTAATAGAATCTAATAGAATTTCATTTGGCGCCTGGAATACTCCGTGCCATGGCCGCTCATTCGGAGTGAAATAATGATGTCTAATGCCCACACACGGCTCCCTGTGACCTTATTCAATCTTGGGGCTGATCGGGAAATATATTGATTCAATTATACACTGATGACAAATGAACTCAAAGAAAGAGGAAAAAAAAGGTCAGCATATATTTGAAAATGTAAATCTTAGCAATGTCTTTGGGGGTTCACCCAAGAAAAAAAAGAACCATTTTAAAATGCCATTTGAAGCTAATAGTGTGGAGTTCCAAACTCAATCAAGGAGATGCGTTGGGTGGCTGGGAAGGTATTAATGGGGTGTTGCTTCTTCAGAGCAGGGATTAGGCACAAATCCATTCTGAGCATCTAGACCCTGCGTGCCCTTTCCCTAACAGCCTTTCTCCCAGCCCCAAGCTTTCCATCTCTCAGCCCCCGGCTGGAACAGGATGGTAGAGCTAAACCATGACCACACTGGACATGCTCAGGGCAGGCTCTCAGGACTTCAGGATGACTCATGGCTTCTCAAGCAGGTCAAATCTAGGCGGTGAGGAGTGAGGTGGGAGGAATGAACAATGCAACACTCAGCCGATAGACGGCAAACAGGAGCAGCCTAGGGAAAGAGGAAATCTGGATGGGTAGAGGGGGTCATGTGGGACAAGTTTGGAAAGAAGACCAGCTGTCGTAAATATAGTTAGTTTCTAGAAGTTGAAGCTGCATAAATCTCAAAAGCATTGCTCATCCAATTAAGGATGAAGGATTAATACTACTGTTGTGCATGTAGTTGATCCTTATCTGATGATCAACACTGCATATGATCCCCTGATCTCCTCTAAGTGTGATTTCTCAGCATAGAGCCAGAGGTGTGCTCCAAAACTTAAGAAAGGAAATAAAGGAATTTCTTTCATTAAATTTTATTTTAGTTACAACTAGTTTGCATACTATACACAGACATTATATGTCCAGCTTGATGAAGTTTGCCTGTTTCCACTCCCCAAGTTAAACTAGAGGACCTTCCCGCCCCCCTCCTGAGTTAACAGCAAACCTTTCCCCAGCAACCACTGGTCTGCCTCCACCACCACACAGTAGCTCTGTCCACTTTGCACTTTGCATCCATGAAATTGTGAAGTGTGCTCAGTTCTGCCTTCGACTTCTTTCCCTCAACATAGAGTCACCTGTGCTTCTGTAGTCCTGGTGATCTTTTCCATGCTCATCTGAACCAGAAAGTAACTATACAGGTGGACATCGTATATGGTAGGCCTGTGAATAATGAGGGAAATTATGATGGCTCTGTGACTTGCAAAAAATTAATGTTAGAGTCTCTTACTTTGATTATAAGCATGTAAGGCAATGAAAAAATAGCGACAGAAATCAATTTAATACCATCTAATTTGAAACATGAAGAATGAATGCTTGGGGCCAGAGAAATGGGGCACTTGCCTTGAATAGAGAGGAATCTGGTTCAATCCCTGTGATGGCTCCCTGAGCACCCCAAGTATTGATCTCTAGGCACAAAACTAGGAATAAACCCCAAATACTGCCAGATGTGGTACCCCAAAACAAAACAAAAACCCACAAACCAAACAAAGAAGTGTTTTTCACCTATGTTCATAGCAGTACTATTTATAATGACCAATATTTGAAAATAACTCAAGTAGTCAACAATAGATGAGTCAGTGAAAAAGATGTGGCATAATTATGCTATGAATTTCTAGTCAACTACAAGATGAAGGTTGTCATTTGATATAACTTTGGTGAAATTGAAGAGTGTCATGCTGGACAAAAGAGACAGAAGGAGAAAGACAAATATCAGATGATCTCACTGATAGGTGACATTTAAAGAACCAAAGTAAGGGAATAGACAGTGTCCACGAGAAATACATTCTTAGAGAACAAAACTTGTGTTACCAAGTGCTGGAGTTGGCTAAAAGGACCCCATGGGTAGTGATGGAGAATACTGGCACTTTTGTGTTGGGTGTAATATACTAATATCATGCTCCTTAAACATGAAAACATTTACATAAGCCAAGCCAAAGTATATATATTTTTTAATTTACCAGGCCTTTCTGGAAAAGTTCTATGTGTGCAGCTGCCTGGGGTCACCAGGTCACACAAGGCTGTGCTGGGGGTAGAGAACTTGGTGGTACCAAGGCTTCTCACACATAAGGTATGCATTCTACTAAGTGTATAATTTCTTTGCAAAACCTTATCAAGAGCAACTTGAGTAATAATTGCTCCTTTAAATTACAGTACAAAGTGTCTAGGCAATACAATATTTTCTTTTTTTTTCTTTTTTTTGGGGGGGGTTTTGGGACACACCCAGCAGTGCTCAGGGGTTACTCCTGACTCCATGTTCAGAAATTGCTCCTGGCAGGCACAGGGGACCATTTGGGGCACTGGAATTCGAACCAATGACCTTTCACATGAAAGGCAAACGCCTTACCTCCATGCTATCTCCCAGGCCCCACAATATTTTCTAAGTTTGAACCACTTTCTACATTTTCTCCTCTGTGAATAAATATTTCTCTTGAAGTTGATGTTTGTTTTTGCCAGTATCACTTTTTTGAGATATCATCATCCTTTTACATCACTACTTTTCTACTGTATGCTGCTAAATTTCTTTTTTGAGGGAAGGGAACATTCCATGATGCTCAGGAGTTATTCCTAGCTCTGCACTCAGAAATCGCTCCTGGCAGACTCAGGGGCCATATGGGATGTGGGAAACTGAAACTGATCTGTCCTGGGTCAGCCACATGCAAGGCAAAAGCCCCACTGTTATATCCTATGTCTCTGGCCCCATGTCAGATGCTAAATTTCTAGACTGCCTCCCCGAATTTCATTTTCTGATATCTGGAGTCAGACCTGGTGCCTTACCAGAGTTTCAAGTCAGTTCTTTTTGCTTCTGCAGTTCCACTTACGTTTGATTCAAATTTCAGTTCCACCACAATGGATTTTCATTTCCTTGTTGAATTTTTCTCTTAGTGGACAGATTCTTTAAGTTGTCTTGTTTGTGAACTGTCACATGGGTTTATAACTTGGAGACAAGAAGGTAGCACACTGCTATACTCTGCTATTTGGGCATGGAGGAGCAGTAGCCAGTGGCCATACAGTGCAGACTCTGAATGAAGTCAGGGCTGAGCTATTTATATCAATGATTTGTGGACTGAAGCATTAACAGAGAAGTTTGTATTTTTGCAAATACAGTCAATACACTATAGTAATTAAAATTTGGGGGGATTAATTTTAGGGGATTTGGACCACACTGCAGTGCTCAGGACTTACTCCTGGCCCTATGATCAGGAATCACTCCTGCTTGGGGACCCATATTGGATATCAAACTGGAGTCAACTGTGCACCTTTCCCCTGTATTATTTTTTCCTAGAACTAAAACTTAGATCATGTCATTGAGAGCCTGCTATTATTTAACTTGACTATTAATATCAAATGAAGATGACAAGACTATATAGGTAGTTTGTCCTTTATTTTTTTGCTATGATTTACTCGATTTTATAAATATTTCACAATTTATTTATCCTCTGACTCTTGGTAAACATTGGAGTTGTTCATGATTTTCTTCTATTGTGAATAAGGCTGTCGTGAACATCTTCAAACCTGTCTTATCAAACATACACTTGTTTATGTAGTTAATGACTACTTGGGCTCAACAGGTAATTCCTCTGACCCTAGGTCTATCCTCCTGGAGCTGAGGCAGGTCTGCAAAGAAGATTCGCAAGGTCATAACTGTACAGACACAGCAAGAATGACCTGTGGCAAACACCTGGGTTGACCCTTTCCTTCCTCTAGACCCATTTCATGGGTCTTGCTCAAGGTCACACAAAGTCAGCCCTGGGGTGCCTCATCTGTCCAGTTCTGCATATCCAGGTACAGACCCATTCAGAGAGGGAGCTGACTGGCCTTCTGGGATAGTCTCTCTTTCTCTAGGCCTAGCCTCCTCCCCCTCTAGAAGGGGCACTGAGAATAGATCAGGCGAGGTTCATCCTCTGAGCCTCCCAAGTTTTTAGCCTCAGCTCAGCCTGGCCTGACTGCCACACTTAATTCTCATAATTAGCTGACAGTTCATTAGCAGCTCATTAGAAGAACTGGCAATATAGTGACAGTAACAGATTTAGTGCAACCAGGCAGTCTGGGGGATGCCCCCAGTGGCCCAGCCCAGGATGGGCTTCCTGGGGAGTTGGTGGGATAAGCCCAGCCTTAGTCTCCATGCGCATGTATATCAGTCTCATCTCAGAGTCTGCATTCTCGTCCCTGGAACCCATTGATATACTATCTCATAAACAAACCTGTGCACTGGTCCAGCTGCCTCACTCAACAACCCCTTCTCTCCTCTCCTGTGGGGTTCAGAAAGGAGTATCTTGATTTAATATAAGAAGAAGAACCCCAGAGTTATTAGGGTAATCAGTGAACTCAGATTCTGCCCAACTGGACCTCAGTCCACAGATCTCTGTGATGCGCCCACATCCAGTGTCCTGTAGTTATATGCTTGTAAACTCTTGTCTCTGTATCTTCTAGCCCTGGCTTAGCCTTTTTGCATGTTTCTCTGTTTCCATTTACACAACATTCATCAGGTCCCTACAATTTGCCTGTCCTGGGTTAAGTATGAGCTGTCTAGTAAGTCTGTAAGTCAAAGACTATTAATATAGAAGGAAAGGAGATGAATAAACTGACATCTTAGGTTCTTGAGATGAAGAGTGGGATGGATTTCTCACTGCAGAAGAATCAGAAAAGCAAACCCCAGCAACTCAGGGGTGAAACCCATCAAGGGAGGCTTTTTGGAGGAGTCAGCTTTCTAAAGGAGAAACAGGTGTTTGTTGGACTGTCTGTTGTGACAACAATCCTGTACCTTCATATACTCACTGAAGTCCAGAAACTCATCTTTCCACTGCAGACTCTATGGATTGAGAATAGAGATGGGAAAGAGCCATTTGCAGGGAAGGTAGCTAGAGACTGCTGGAGAGATAGTGTAACTTTTCCTATAGAGGAGATGGGCAGAAAGACAACTGGAAATAGGGAGTAGGAAAGGGCAGAAGGGAAAGACAAGTCAGATATGAAAGGCTAACATTCTTTCTGCATGCCAAGGGGCCCAGGTAAACAGGAA
>PVKC010008741.1:5755-27771 GCA_004027635.1 Crocidura indochinensis
GGGTTGACTGATGGAGGGATGGAGGATGAAGTCTTTCTTCTCCAGCTCGGACCACGCATCTGCTACCCTGTTCAGCCGGCGGGTCTAAGGTGAATGCGGTGAGTATAAAGCTAAAGGCAGTCAGACTTCTGAAGGTAACAGCTTTATTCCGTGCATAAGGCTGAAGCCAAAAGCCTCAGAATCAGCCTCTGGAGAAGAGCCCCTTGCCTTCCACAGACCCTTTCTTTTATACATCAGAATCAGGCACTACCCTAGGGTGGGAGCAGAATCAGGTCACACCCTAGGGTAGGGCACAATCACTGATCAGGATAGGATAAGTAACATAATAATCCCATAGAAATGTTTATATGCACAAAAATAGTGCACACTCAAAACAGACCAAATGTGCAATCTGAAAACAGGGGGATATTATATTAGTATTTTCCTAAAATATATATGAATTTTATACATATATTAATGTGGGTTATACTACAGAATACATTTTTGACAGGTTTCTACTTACTAACTTCCTTAGAGCACACACTATTTTCACTATTTATCTTCATAAAGCAGCCTTTTAAATTATAAAAAAGAGGGAACATGAACATGTCATGAGATTATTGATGGGTACCATCAGGAAGGTGATACAAGTGGCTGACAGACAAAAATACTAATATGATATTTTTTTTCTTCATCCACCTTCAGTAAAGAAGAACCTGATTTATTTTCTTTGGTCTTTTTAAAAGTACTATCAATTCCACTGAAAAACAGTAAAACCATCTGGAATAGTTGACAGGCAACAATTTGGAAGCAATTTCTTACACAACATCCATAACCATTTTCTTTCTCTATGTTCTTTGTCTCTTGAAATGTCAGGGATAACAGAAACTTTTCAACTTTCCTTCTGCGATTTACTGATCAGTTTCAAACAAGTTTGGTATTTGAAAACTAGTTTTAGTCTGTTTTAAAATTTTTTCATTTGAACTCACAATACCATAGACTGTCATTAGTGTTTCTGGATATTTAAAAATATAAAATATCGGGGCCCGGGAGATAGCATGGAGGTAAGGCATTTGCCTTTCATGCAAAAAGGTCATCGGTTCGATTCCTGGTGCCCCATATGGTCCCCCGTGCCTGCCAGGAGCAATTTCTGAGCATGGAGCCAGGAGTAACCCCTGAGCACTGCCGGGTGTGACCAAAAAACCAAAAACAAACAAACAAAAAAAATATAAAATATCAAGGGCTGGAACGGTGGCACAAGCAGTAGGGTGTTTGCCTTGCACTCCCTAACCTAAGACAGACCACAGTTCAATCCCTATGGTCCACCAAGCCAGGAATGATTTCAGAATGCATAGTCAGGAGTAACCCCTAAGCATCATCAGGTGTGACCCCTAAAGCAATATATATTGCTTTATATATGTATGTATATATAAAATATCTAAAAACATGTAATAGATTATTATTACAAATCATTCACTATGAAAAACATTCCCAAGTAAGTACACAAAAACTATCATAAGTAGTACTCTTATCTTTCTTTTTATCTTTTTAAATGTTAGTCTTTCAAGTTTATTAACATAAAAACATGGAAAAATTAACACTACAAAGCATAATCACATTGAAGACAAAGTCAGGAGTTCTAGTTCTTATCTGATGATCTTATTATTTGAGGGAAATCTTTTTACAAAGTTTTTATAGGGATTTTTGTTTGTTTCTGTCTTGAAGCCATACCCAAGGGTTCTCAGGGCTCACTCTTGGCTCGGAGTTCAGAAATCACTCCTGCAGCTTAGGGGTCATATGGAATACTAGGGTCGAAGGGTCAACTGCATGCAAAGCAAATGTCTTCCTTGCTATACTATCACTCTGGGCCCTTTATGGAAATCTTAACACCGAACTCCAGACAAATTCAGGTTTCAGATCATGTGATACAAGACACCAACTAAAGGGGTCCTCAAACTTTTTAAACAGGGGCCCAGTTCACTATCCCTCAGACCATTGGAGGACCAGACTATAGTAAAAAACAAAAATTATGAACAAATTCCTATGCACACTGCATACATCTTATTTTGATGTGAAGAAACGAAACGGGAATAAATACAATATGTGGCCCGCAGGCCGTAGTTTGGGGACCACTGAGCGTAGATGGCTAGATGAATAAAATTTTTGTAAGTAGTATAATGATCACAGTAATGAAAAAGATGTGTGGGTAAGTTAGGGAAAGAGATGGTTGAAGGAAATAAAGTTAACCAAATTGGGAATGCAAAGAGTATATGGATGAGCAATGCCTAGTGGCTCAAATAGGGTTGCTGACTTTTTGAGAAGGTTCATAATTTTGAGTCAAGGAAGTTGATATATTCAAAAAGAACTTAGGGTCTGTGAATTGAGTTGTTAGATATAAAATTTAAAAGGACCTAAAATGATACAATTTAGGCATTTTTCAAATGTTACATGTTACCAATTTTTTAATACCAAGAGGAGGAAATATCATACTTGAGGGAATTGAGTTGTGCCTGAAAACAAACCTCCTCTGAAACAGGTGTTTTTGTTTCTACTTGAGAGATTGTAAAATTTTCAATTCTACTCCACAGATCTCTTTTTGAGGGAACATAAAAATGTGTTCTTGTAAGTGTTGGAGTCAACTGAATGCTCCAATGAGATATTTGGGGTTTAATTTGTGGCATCACTTATGAGTAGAGTATCCCCTGTTTCTCTTTTGGTATATATGGTGCTCATTTTACCAAGAAAATTATGACTGTGTTAAAAATATGCAACTCGAAGTTTCAGTCTTAAGGACACAGTAAGTCCAAATGAAATATTTCTGGTCCCTCCATATGACATGATTAAGTTGCCCAGCACTGCCCTCCTATTAAGAGGCTGATTTCCCCAGTTGAGTCCATGAATGTCATGAAGAAGGCCACCACTGCCACACAGGCAAACAGAGTAGTCTCCAGAGGTGTGAAAGTGAACAGGTTTAGAGCATGCTTCCTCCAGATGAATGCCCCACATGAAAAATTCCAGTTTAGTTATAAAGGGAGAACTGAGTCTCAGATAAATGTCTTCTTTCCCAAGTGAATCTAGCAGCTGCTAATCAAAGACTGTCAAGTAAACTTTGTCTTAGCCAGTGCTTCATGGGAGGCATGAAAACAAAGATCATAACACCATGTTTATCTCCCCTTCATTGCTGGTTCTGGCAATACTATTACAGTCAGGCAGTCGGAGCCAAAACAATTTTCTAAAAATATGGATCGGCTGAGACCATTTAAAGCTTCCTTTTATGGAGTTAATGCTAGGACTTTTCCCCTTGGGCTGTTTTGTGTATTCTTTCCCAGAGCTTGTGCTTCTAACCAACAGCATCTAGACATCTAAAAAATATAACTCTTTCTCCTTGCCGGGAGTTCACAGCTTCCCAAAGACTGATAAGAGAGTCTGAATTCTTCCCAGGAGCCTGGGCAACTATTCCCAAGGGCTCCATCATTCAAAGGAGGAGGCAGAAGCAGCCTCCCTCAGAGTTTTTGTTGGGGAGTAATTTGTTGTGTTGGCAGACCTGGTGCTATCCAGTAGGTGACTGACTGTGAATCAGTCTGATTCAATCCATTTTTGTTTAATGATCACTTTCTCTATGGGTCCATAAAATCAGAAATTATTTTCAACCAATGTTATTTTATTGAGGTATCATGCATTACAAGAGTCTTAAGATTTATGGCCTAGGCTTATAATTGTTATTGTACTCCATCCAGAAATAGAGTTCCAGCTATTCTCTACCACTTTCCCTACTTTCCTTAAGTCCCTTCTTGATATACCCTGTCCTTTAGCAGCTTTAGTTCTATTGAAAAAGTATCAATATTATTTTTTGTTTTGGTTTGTTTTCTGTCACACCCGGCGGTGCTCAGGGGTTACTCCTGGCTCTATGCTCAGAAACTGCTCCTGGCAGGCTTGGGGACCATACGGGATGCCGGGATTCGAACCTATGACCTTCTGCATGAAAGGCAAGTGCCTTACCCTCCATGCTATCTCTCCAGTCCCCAATATTTGTTTTTATTGGCATTGCCTACACTCTACTCTGGTATCTTTATACTCCACATAAGAGCAAAATTATCCAGTATTTATTCTTTTTCTGACACACTTCACTTAATATCACTTCACTTAGTATCATGCTCTTCAATTCTATCCAGGTTGTAGGGAAATGCAAAATTTGGTCCTTTTGTCTAGCTGAGTACCATATTTTCTTTATTTACTCACTTGCTGACAGGTTGCTTTCAGATCTTGACTACTACAAATAGTGCTACAATAAACTCAGATGTGCATATATCTTTATGAATTAATGTTTCTGTGTTCTTTGAATAGACGCTTTGGAGTGGAATTACTGCACCATACGGACATTCTATTTTTTAGAATTGAGATGTCTCCATACTGTTTGCCATAGAGGCTGAAACAGACAAGAAAGAATTCCTACTGTCTTAATTTTCTTTAAAATTAAAAACATTTCATAATACAAATAGTTACAAAGAAATATCTTAACAAGATTCAACATCTTTATGTGGCAAAATCAGAGACTGGCAGATTCTAGATGGTTAACTCTTTGCCACAATTTAATATAGATATTTAAAGTTAAAGAGAAAGAAAATCAACATTTCATCTGTACTAATTCCCTCCCCCCATATTCACATTCTGTTTTAAATGATTGCTGGTGAAAAAAACAAAAAGAAGGGTTGTATTTTATTTTCAGTAGAAATTCTACATCCTCTAGATTAAAATCATTAAACAAGAAATGAAATTCTTTAAGAGTTGCAAATTAGTTTTATGCTCCTAAAAGCAGCCTGCTGTAAAGGCACACTATTTTATTTAAGAAAGGAACCCACGTGAGTTGCATACATTTTCTTGCTATGCTTCTTTTTTTTTGTTTTTTTGGTTTTTTTTTTTTTTTTTTTTTTTTGTTTTGGGTCACACCCGGCAGTGCTCAGGGGTTACTCCTGACTCCATGCTCAGAAATTGCTCCTGGCAGGCACAGGGGACCATATGGGGCACCGGGATTCGAACCAATGACCATTTGCATGAAAGGCAAATGCCTTACCTCCATGCTATCTCCCGGGCCCCCTGCTATGCTTCTTAAAGTCAAGATGAGTGTAACTTGAATGGACTCTCCATAAGTCTACAGAAAATTATTCCAGGGGGGAAACAATAGAGGAGGGGGTGGAAATTCTACTCATCTCTCCTTTCTACTAAGCTTTCATATGAGACTTTATGTGAAGGATCAGCTCATTTACATTTTGTTAAATTACTATAGGCTAAGATTATGGGATGAATTTCATTCTTTTTCCCAAAAAAGATATGCCTGGTCCCAAAACCTTCTTAGACTGTGACTTTATTTGGAATGACGCTGAAGATATATTGAGTTAAGATGACCTTATACGGCAGTGAGTGAGCAAATTACCTATTGTCCATTTGGGAGCCAGCCTGCCATGAGGCTGTGCAGTCACAGAGACACAAATATCTTGCAGGAGAGCTCCCTCAAGCCACGGAGCATGTTGAAAGGGCAAGAAAAGGCTCTTCTTGAGCACCTTCCGAGGTCACCACCCTGCCTTGAGTAAGACTTCCAGTTTCCAAAACTGTCAAAGAATAATCCTATGTTGTTTGAAAACAATCAAATCACTTTGTGTGGATTTCTTATTTTTCTCCTCTTCATTTATTTGGGGTGGGGGGCACACCTGGTGATGCTCAGGGGTTTCTCCTGGCTATGCATTCAGAAATCACTCCTGGCTGGGGGAACCATATGAGACATCGGGGATCGAACTGCGGTCCGTCCTTGTGTCCTAGCAGGCGCAAGGCAAAAGCCCCACTCTGGCCCCATCTCTTCCTCATTTTTTATAAAATATAATTTTGTGGTTACAGACTACTGTGCTCAGGGCTCATCCTGGCTTTGTTTCAGGAATTGTACTTTATGCAGCTTGGAGAAACAAGGATCAAATGACAGTTGGCCTGTGAAAAAGCAAGAGCCTCTCATCCACTGTACTATGTACTGATCAGTCCTCAGAAGTTAATATACCAGAAAAAACTTCCTATGTTTCATTATTTTACACTTATAGGTAATATATTAATAAAGAAAAGCAAATTAATAAAAAAAAGCTAAACAGAAAGGTTACTTATTCAAGGCAACCAAATCCTGCGCTTCACCCCACGAGTCTCTGAGGAATATGGCTTCAAAAAGAGGCATAAACAGTGGCTTCAGTTTCTCCAAACACACCCCAGAGGTTCAAAGAGGTGGCCTGTGTTCAGATGCCACATGGAGCACCATAAATCTCTGACTTCCTACTTGGTCCAAGAGCGAAGGTCGATCTGAGCTCCTTGTCTTTATAGCCTGAAGGAGGCATAACTTACACATCAGACAGAGTCAACCATGCGTGCTTGACATGTGAGATGCAAGCTGCATAATCATCATTCATATTTCAACAGCTTCTTTCTCAAAGGGGCTTGAAGAAATTTACAGACTTTTACTTAATTAACCTTTGCAACCCATCCATGAAAAAGGTAAAATAAGGTCATCTAGTCCACTCATTTTTTTCTTTGACATCTTAAGGTTTGACCACTTGATTTTCTCTCATGCACATGAGTATGTGGGAGAGGGAGTGAGAGAGAGAGAGAGAGAGAGAGAGAGGGAGAGAGAGAGAGAGAGAGAAAGAGAGGCAGACAGACAGATAGATAGACAGATAGACAGACAAAGACAGAGAAGAAAGTTAAGTTGTAGGAAAGGAAGCAGCTTTTCAAAGGACATTACAATGGAAAGCATGCTTGAAGGGTGAAGATGAAATCAGCACCTCAATAGCACCTCATCATAACAAATACATAAATTTAGTAACTCATTTGGTCAGTTTTCTGATTGTGTTCTATTGGCATTTCTCTTAGAATCAAAGAGAAATCAAGAGAATCAAGAAACTGAAAGCAAACTTTTGTTCTCCCTTAACCTTTAAATACAGCTATTTCTCCTTTGCTTGTTTCCCTATAAAACCTTTGAATAGCAATTATTTCTCCTGAGTATCATCATGGATGTTAGGTGGAGATCAAATGATTGAGTTCTTTTAGAAAATTTTAAAGTCAGCAGGGATGGAGTCAGACAATGCTGACTTCTCTGCTTTTCATTTAAAAGTGTGAAAAAGATTAAAATTTACCAAATGTGTTTCTTAATTTGATAAGGGCTAATACTCTTACATAGTGTGAGCAAAAGTGAACCATTGTTGTCTTTACAAGCTCACAATTGAGGGAACTGAACAAAGCTGCATTTGACCAACCTAGAAAATTGACTGGAAAAAGTGTGTCTTCTTGATCATTATAAGTTGAGGGGATTGGGGCCCAGGAGATAGCATGGAGGTAAGGCGTTTGCCTTTCATGCAAAAGGTCATCGGTTTGAATCCTGGCGCCCCATATGGTCCCCTGTGCCTGCCAGGAGCAATTTCTGAGCATGGAGCCAGGAGTAACCCCTGAGCACTGCCGGGTGTGACCCAAAAACCACAAAAATATATATAAGTTGAGGGGATTTAGTCAAGAGCCACGACTTGATAATTATATGATATACATGATATAAAAAATCATATATGACATCTGTATAGTAATCCAGGTCCTCCAATACAAAGTCTGTTCTCAAATACATAAATTGGTATAAGCACTAAAGGTTTTAAACATGGCTGTTTTTCAGATGCTATAAGAAAAAAAATACCTTGCCATACCAATTCCCCTTTCTTCTTTCTTTCTTTCTTTCTTTCTTTCTTTCTTTCTTTCTTTCTTTCTTTCTTTCTTTCTTTCTTTCTTTCTTTCTTTCTTTCTTTCTTTCTTTCTTTCTTTCTTTCTTTTTCTTATTATTTTAAATTTATATTTATAGCTCCTATACAGGGCCCCCCACCTGCTTCTAGTTTAACAGAACCATAGAACATGAATCATCTTCTTCTGCCTCATATTTCTATGTCTTCCTACAATTTAAGAAAAAAAAATGGATGGTATTAGGGGCAAAGCAGTCTTATGAGCATTGAGTGGAAATAAAAAATGATTAGAGCTAAATACCCAACCCAAAGTCAAAGACAATAAAACAAAGAGATTCAAACTACAACAAGCAAGCTGTACACAAAAGGGAACTGTTACAGTAGCAGTTCAGGGAGCTAAGTGTGGAGTTATAGGATGCATGCTGGGAACAGTGACGGAGGTAGGTCAACACTGGTGGTGGAAATTGTTCTAATTTACTGTCACTATGTACTTTAAATATAACTGAAAGATTTGTAATTAACATTAATTTCAATAAAATTATTAAAACAAAAGAATTTTTAATGTTCACCACAAGAGTTTGCAACCCAAAAGAGCTTAACACTCAAGCTTTTCATTTTTTTTCATCTCTCATACTATCTTTATTTACAAACATGATTATAATTGGATTTCAATCATACCCCCCTTCATCAGTGCAAAATTCCCATCACCAATGTTCCTATCCCCCCACACACATATTCATTGCAAGCTTAACCACAGTGATATTTTTAAAAAGTGGTATTAATAGAAAATGATAATTTAAATATTACAGCATGCCATCCTATAAGTACTACAAAGAAAACTAAGTTTGGAACATATATGACATTAAATTCTGGACACACTGAGTCTCTAAGTTCAAAAAATTATAGAATCCCCCAAATTCTTACAACTGTGGATAATTTGACAATATTTACTGGATTTTTAAAAATATACCAACAGTGACAGTCACTTGCATGAACTTTCATATATCAACAACAATGAGAATCGAAACTAGAGCAGCAGAAAGCAAGTACAGTGTGTTCCTCCTCTATTTCTCTTCTTTAAAAACTGAAATGTGAAGACTCCTCACAAAAAAGGAAAATATATCCACTTCATGATGCTACAGAGAAGGAAGATCTGCAGTCAAAGGGAAATAATGGACTCACTTATATCACTAGGGTCAATGAGGTGTGGGAAGGATGGCTCTATGAGAGCTTGTTCTTTTCAATGGTTATTTTTGTAATATTACTAAGGCAGAAGGATTCAATAGCATCTCTGAGATCTAAGCTGGAGATCTATATTCTTGGCTTTTTCTTCTGATTTTTTTTAATGCAGGCTTCTCCAAAGCAATGATGAACTCTGCTGCTTCGTCATTTTCTTATCTTTCTGATTTGACAGTCCACTAGTCACTTAAGGCATCAATCTGATGTCTATCATTTTTGTATTGCCATGAACAATTAGTCAGAACAGTTAAGGTGAGGCATAGAAAAGTTTAGGATTACATGCTTAAATCCTATAAGGCTTATTAGCTCCCCTCTAACACTCTTTGGAGGGAGACCCTTCCAAGAGGTTCAGAGGCAATCTAGGCCAATCATTCAATATGAAATCAAAAATTAGGGATCATGTATACTGAAAATTAAATGAGGATTGGCTTCATATAAAATATGTCTCTCTGTCCCTGTATAATCTTGTCAGGCTTCCTTGCAACTTTCAACCTGTCATCTCTAAGCAAGGGTTTTGGCATTGTGAGAATATCTAGAAAACAGCAAAAATCTAAAATAATCAATATATAGGACATTAAGTGCAAAGCATATTGTATTTAGATTTATTGAGATATTTAGATAACAGGTTTCTTAGTGATGATATGGCTTCTTATAGCCATAGCCTATGTGGCTACTGAGTCTTTGAATTGTACCAAATCCAAATTAAGAAATTTACAAAGTGTAAAATATGCACAAATTATGAAGACTTAGCACACACACATACACACACAAGAAAATAAAATAGCTCATTAAGAAGTTTAATATCTTGATCAGAGCTATGTAACAAGAGGGTAGGTAACTTGCTTTGCATATGGTTAACCTGGATTCTGACCCCAGCACCTAGCATCATATCCTGACACCACTGGAAACGATTCTTAAATGCAGAGCCAGGAGTAAACTTTTAGCATTTTAGGGCATGGCCTCACTTCCCTAAGAAGAATTTTAATTTGGAAACTAAAGAAATAGCTCTAAGGGCTTGAGTACATACTTTGCACAAAGGAAACCTCGGTTTAATCCCTGGCACTGCATAGTCCCCTGAGCACCTCCTAGAGTGATCCAGTAATGCAGCAGATCTAGCTTCCAAGTACCACCAAGTGTAACCCAAAACCAAATAATAATATAATATCAATATTTATTGCATTTAAAATGATATCTTAATATATAAAGTTTTGAATATATTGTTAAAGTTGATTTTATGATTATTTTTACTTATACTAACATAGATCTTAAAATTTTATCTATATTTTACTTTGAAAACATTTTGGTGGCACTAGGCATAAAACTCAGGTCTCATGAATGCAGACTATTTAACTTTATCGGTGAGTAACATTCCCACTTCTCAGAAATATCTAAATAATGTATGAAGCCCACATAATATTTACAGGGACGATAAAGGATAGACCAGGATTACTCTCTCTGTCCATGATACCAAAAGAAAAACTTTGAAAATGCTAGTTCATGAAAAGTAACTATAAAATTATTGCTATGAAGAAAAAAGAATCCTCTGGCAACAAAAGCAGAAAAAGTGTCTAGAACTGGAGAAGGCATCATAAATATCTATGTTATTGAAAGCTCCATAAACGCCTAGCTAGCAAACAAAGACATATAATCTAGTATTATCAAAGAGAAATCAAACATAGATTTCAAAATCCCTGCCATGTCTTTTGAACTGACTGTGGGAAAGTGATTCTTATAGTCTGCTAGAGGTTAAGGTTATGACTCTGGAGGTACTCAAATCTTCACTTTGATTTCCTTTTGATCAGAGTTGGCACCTCATTACTGGAAAAGAGCCAAGGACTCCTGAAAGGGATTCCCCAGCACGGTATACAATGAGCCAGAGTGAGTGCATGATAATTTGATGATTATACCTGAGAGTTTTGGGAAGAAATATTTAAATCCCCAATGAGAAATAAGGAAATGCAGGGATCGATAGCTTGTGTTCTTCTCGAAAAGAAGTAATTTTTTTATCAAGTGGAAATTCAAGTCTTTCACAGAGCTAGGCAATGAAGGCATTTGCTAGTTTGGAAAAGGAAATATCCAAGAAGCTCCTGTCTCTTCCTTTATTTCCAAGTTCATATCCTTGTTCTAAAAACTCTTTTGTCCTATATAGACAAGGAGGAAACTTAAACAATGTCAGCTCTCATTCCCCCAAATTTCATTCCTACCTCCTCTTCAATCTTTTTAGATTTAGAAATGACCATTATGCTCAGGTTACACAGCCTGCCACTTATTTTTAATTTCTCCATTATAATCAAGATACTCTATACCATCTGGAACATTCATGCTAAAAGTCATCAGCTAAAATCCAAAGGAGAATGTCCATGCCAGGGTAGAAAGCTAACATTAATGGGTCATTGCCTCTATCAATCAAAATCAGAATCTGTGCCAACAGCAAATAAAAACCAACAATGGGCTTTTATTAGTGAAAGTCATGTTTTCCCAATTAGCCTAGCAGGCATAATAAAAAGATTTCACGAGTGGCATTTCCAATATTCAAAGTATGTACACTGTTTTGCAAGAATGTGAGAATCCAGCCAGGCTAGTATCCAGTATCTCTTAGGCCTAACTCCTGCACCTCATGAAGGAATGGCATCTAGGGCTTGATTGCTCACTGGTCTTGTGCCCAGGTTTAGAGAGATTCTTGATTTTCGATGCCAATTAGAAAGCTTCAAATCTTGCCTTGTACATTTTGATGTTTTTCTCTCAAGCAAACTTTCAGACAAGGTAAAGTTCAACAAAGTTAGAACCGTGAGCATGAAGCTTAAGAAACAAAGTGTGCAAATCTGCTTTGCACCTGCTTTGCCAAAGGTCATTCATTAAATAAGTGTGCAGAACAATTTATTTAAAAAGTGAATATCTTATAATCTAGTTGCTAGATGATAACAGAGAAGATTTCTCTTTCCAACTTGAAACTTCTTGTTTGCTACAATAATCTCACAAAATTATTATTACTATAATCTCACAAAATTGGATAAATTGTCAGCCGTCTCATTGTCTCAACTGGATCCAATAAATGCAATATTCAAAGAGCCCTGGGAACCAATGCTCTGAAAACACAGCCTTATTATTCAGGCATGATGGTTTAGTACTCTCGGGGATCCTGTGGTGCAAGTGATCAAGTTTAGACTACAAATGCTTGGCATTTGTTCTAGTCTTTAAGTCATCTTCTAGCCTCAGTATTAGTGTTTTTTAAAGATTAGCTATGTGACTTTATTGAGCAGACATTCAAAAACCACTAGTTTCACAGTTATTTGGGGAAGCCAAAGGTTTCACAAATTACTCCTGATTTAGGTTTTTCTATAATTTAATTTCCTCTCTCTTAAAGCTTTATGTTGTTTTTGTTTCTTATTACCTAGGCCAGTTCCTCTTGGTACTATCTACCTCCAAGACTATGGGTTCTGTAAAGATCAAAATTGTTCCTATTCTCATTTCAACAACTGAAGCAACTGGAGTGCCTGGAACAAAACACAAGTGTGTTCAGTATATATTTATGTAAAAGAAATAAATCATTAATTCCATATTGGCCTCTTCAATGATAAGTTCTCCCCCAGATGAAACTAGTCAATAAATTAAATATTTAGACACTATGTGATTTTGTAAGGTTCTTTGCAAAGACAGGAGTATAGAATCTATTTGTAAGTAGTATTAATGCACATAAAAATATAAGAGAACAAAAGAAGGCAGAATTTAAAAACAAGGAATTAGCTACAGTGACAGGGCAAGATGATGTGTCACACGTCCCCAAGAACATTTGTTCTCCTAGGCTTATTTGAGTGATCCTAGGGTAGAACAATGAAATTTATGTCCATCCATGCCAGATTTCTTTCTTTCTTTCAGATTTTTGAATTCCACTATCTAATGAATCTTCCTTTACTTACACGACATTAAATCTGCAGCCTGTTGCTTATCTGAATCAAAAAATTAAATTCACTTGCTAAATGTGAATGAAATACCATCACTTAGAAACCTACCTGTCATCATTATTTGGGTTAATATTTAAAGGTTAGGCGAATTAATCAGAGTATATATTAATAGAATTTTAGCTAAACTCTAAAAAATGTGTTAGCCTCACAGTTTTATCTTTCATCCAAATCCTTGATAATATACACATTATTTGGGCTGTCTTTTACAAGCACAATTTCTGAATCCAGCATAAATAGTTAACTCATAAGCAGGAACTCAACCTAGAGATTGGGGAATGTATAAGTTCCTGATAATTTCAAGAAATGAATAAACAAATAGGCCAAATAAGCTCTCAGGCCCTCCTCACACATGCAGGTGTAGAGAAAGAAAATAATGTTTACAGGTAGCATCAGAAAGGGCAGATGAATAGATTCTAGAGCATTTGGGGATGATATGAGGAAGGTGAAAAGACTAAAGGACAAGTCTCGACTGATTGTGGAAACCAGCTCTTTTTTTAGACTAAAGCCGAGCTAATGGCAGGACTCACTCTATTAAAGTAAAGAGTGGGGGTTGTCCTACTGGTTTTGCAACAGCTGACATTAAAGAGGCCTGTGGGTGGAACCAACATGCATTTATTAGTCTCTGCTGCCACTGAGGTCCCTTGAGTTCAGGATTAATGAGAAATGACAATAAGGGCTTTGAGGTAGTTTCACATCTCAGTGGGGCTCAGTCTTGCGTCTTAGAAGAAAATATACACTCTTGCCACCCAATCAAGGTTTAGAACTGTTATGTAAGAATGCCTAGTTGGTTCCCTTTACAATTTCAACAGTACTCCTTTTAGGCAAGGATATTTTCAGGTTAGTAGTAGTGAGCTACTTTGACTATTCCCAAGAGTAGGTGCATGGTTCAGATAATGAGAAATTTGTTTTTCTTTAATAAATATTTCCGAAGTTTATAAACTTATTTTACAAAATCATTTTACTACCTTTTGAAGTGTAGCAAGCATTAACATTTTTTGTATGATATCATTGCTCACCAAGGAATACTATTTTATGTTTGTTTGATTGTTTTTGGGCTACCCCCAATGATGTTCAGGGCTTATTCCTGTCCCTTTGCTCCGGAATCACACCTGGTGATTGCCAGGTACAATATGGGATAGCAGAGATTGAACCAGGTCAGCGAAATGCAAGACAATCCCAACCCATTGTACTGTTTCTACAGTCTTAGAATCCCATTTTAAACTTCAAAATAAACATTTTAAGCAACATTTACAAATTCAATATCTTTAAGTAAGTTATATTTTAACTAAAATGATTTATAATATTGTTAGGGTTTCATGAATGTCCACTTTTGGTGGACTTTACTCAATATGATATCTTATTTCATCCAGGTAGAAGCAAAACGTTTGATTTAAGTTTTTCATATGGTCCAGTAATATTACATTGTTTATATGTAACAGCTGCTTTATCTAGTCATCTGTTCTTGGGCACTTGCATTGTTTCCAGATTTGGGCTATTGTGAATAGTGCTGCAATGAACGAAAGTGATCAAATGTATTTTCAGAAGAGTTTTGGACCTTTGGAATAGATAACAAGAAATGAAATTGCTGGGTCATATGAAAATTCAATTCCTCATTTTTTGAGGAGTGTTCATATTGTTTTCCAAAAAGTTTGATTCACTCAACATTCCCACCAGCAATGGCTCAATGTTCCTTCTCCCAAACCTCCTCCCATCAAATTTACTATCTTTTTTTGTTTGTTTGTTTTGGGCCCACACCCGGTGATGCTCAGGGGTTACTCCTAGCTATGTGCTCAGAAATTGCTCCTGGCTTGGGGGACCATATGGGACACCAGGGAATCAAACCGCTGTCTGTCCTAGGCTAGTGCATGTAAGGCAGACACCTTATGCCCTGGACCACCTCTCCGGCCCCCAAATTTACTATCTTTAATTTTCTTCCTTGCCTCAATTATTTAAGTATAAACGACTATACACATAAGCAATAATAGAAAATATATTAAATTCAGCCTTAACATAGTGAGTCTTAATTTGTTTCTAATGATTCAATGTGTTCATTAATTTATTAATATTTCAACTTAAAATAGTCAATTACTTATTTTTAACTAAATAACAGGGTCAGTGAAGATGCCAGAACATTAAAAATTCCATATACATTTAAATATTTAAACACAAAGTTATTTAAATTATGGGCCAATTTTATGAAACATTATAGATTTAATTTTCAATTTTATAAAAACAAAAGAATTACTTCAAACAATTTGTGGTTGTGCTACTAACAAGCAGATGTTAGAGAGGATAGCTCAATGTCAGCCACAGGTTTTTACTAAAGGTAAACTGAATAACTGATGAATAACCAGGATTCATTGCAGCTCTATTTACAATGGCCAGAATCTGGAAACAACTCAGATGCCCAACAACAGGTGAGTGTCTAACAGATGAGTGGTACATACACAATGGAATGCTATGCAGTCGTCAGGAAAAATGAAGTCATGAAATTTTCCTATACATGATGGACATGGAAATTATTATGCTTAGTAAAATGAGTCAGAGGGAGAGAGATAGACATAGAATATGTGTCTTATGGGACTTATGAAAAGTAAAAGATTGTACGGTAATAACACACAGAGACAATAAAGATGAGGACCTGAAGAACCAACCCATGATATGAAGCTTACCACAAAGACTGGTGATGCAGTTAGAGAAATAACTAAACCAACAACTATCATGACAATGGTAGTGAGTAAGAGAAATAGAAAGCCTGTCTCAAAGAAAGGCCGGGAGTGGGGGAGGAAGAAGATGGGGCACTGGTGGCAGAAAGGTTGCACTGGTAAAGGCAGTGTACTTTTTATGACTGAAACCCAACTATAAACATTTTTGTAACTATGGTGCATAAAGATACTAAAAATGAATAAATAAAATTTAAAAAATGAATAACTATAGCTTCATAAACTTCAAAAATTTATATATTTACATACAAAACTCAAGGACCCACATAGGAATTAAATC
This sequence comes from Crocidura indochinensis, assembly GCA_004027635.1. Classification (NCBI taxonomy): domain Eukaryota; kingdom Metazoa; phylum Chordata; class Mammalia; order Eulipotyphla; family Soricidae; genus Crocidura; species Crocidura indochinensis. The sequence goes on from PVKC010008741.1 coordinate 21,687, forward strand.
AGTCTTGCAGTAACATTTTCCATAAGAATTTCTAAGTTGAAACTAGTTCTAGATAGAGCATCTGAATGTCTCAAAATCTGGATACAACCTAGTCTGAAATTCACTTGATGTAGGTAAAGCCATTACGTCAGACTCAAGTCATGTCATAAACCTTTGTCTCAAGTAACTTTACATGTTTTCATCCTTCCCAGATAAGTGCCAAATAGATCATAGTGCGAATAGCTTAGTAATGGAAAACTGGAAGAATTAGATCATTTTATCAAAACTTGATGTTTGCTATGAAAAGTGACTCAGAAAAACTTTGGAAAGTAAATTATAATCGAAAAAAATCTGAGTTGCATGTAGGAATTACATGTTATGAGTTATAATAGAATTTTTCTACCTAACAAATATTTGTTTATAGCAATGCTTCAATTTAATATTCACTGATCCACTTACATATAGATATGTAAACATAACAAATATCTTTGTATGTGATTATTCATAATAACTGATTTATGATCTGTATATTACCAATGATTTTCCCAAGAATCATTTTACAAAAGTTGACTTATTTGTAATTAGCAATAAATGACTAGAGAATAATTTAATTATTCAAGATAGATAAAGGGCTGGATACTGCCTGCAAGGAAACAGCAATGCCTTCATGAGAACTAAGAGACAAGGCAGATACCTGTCTGGAACACAGTGTTCAACAGCGCTGTGATCCTTCTGCTTAGTTACTGAAGGGAGAAAAATGATGTTGAGGGCTACTTATTTTCTTTCCACCTACCACAGTAAAAGATTAGGCAGGATGTTTATACTCAACATTTCCGTATACTGGAAATTTATTAAGTGAAAATTACATATAGGCAGTCATAAGAACAAAAACATCACATAGTTTTTGTTGTTTCACCAACTATTCAAGGATGCTAAGAAACAGCTGAGTTCTAGAGAAACTTTGTAAGTCAGTTAGAGGAATGAAATCTTTTTTCTTTATTACCTTCTCTTAGTGATCTAAGTACATTAAATAGCCCAAAATCTTACTTTAGAGTCTTAGACCAGAAGGCGAGGTAATTATTCTGTAGTAATGAAGATATCTTTTTATCCTCAAATTTAAAACAATGTTACAAAGTTCTTGGTATAATTACCTTAATTAAGTGTAATTTATTTGATCCTTACACAGATCTTCCAGGATTACTACTTGCATATAGCCAATTATAAATACCTAGAGACTTTCCAATTCTCATTACAGGGAATTAAAAAGCTTTAATAAATAGCGTACCCTCCCATAATTTGGGCCACACTATTTTTGTTCTGATGCTTACATACACATTGCACCCAACACATTAAACATATATTCTTTACCATATGTCATTAAATTGCTATGGCATGCACTGTTGAAAATGAAAACGAAACTCAAACACAAGTGGGCCATTACAAAACCAATGCCGTGCTATCATAGTGATACCTTGGCTGTAAAAAAAAGAAGTTGCTCAATTTGGAGCTTTCTGCCTCAACATACAAAATTAATTTAGAGATTTTGGGGGCATACCTGGCGGTGCTCAGGGGTTACTCCAGGCTCTGTGCTCAGAAATTGCGCCTGACATGCACTGGGACCATATGGGATACCCGGATTCCTACCACCATTGATCCTGAGTAGGCCCCTTACAAGGCAAACGTCCTACCACTGTGCTATCTTTCCGGTCCCAAATTTAGAGAAATATTTAAAATTTTGGGGGGCCTCTCCAGAACTGTTCAGGGGCTTGGGCCATTCTGAAGATAAAGCAGTTTGAGTTATAGTCCTAACAATCTAGCCCACGAAGTGGAGCTGCTTTTGCTTAGTTGTTCTGGGGTTCAGCAAGACTGCACTCCACCGTGTTCTTGCTGTGGCAAGGCATGCTTTGCCAGACACTGAAGTCTGGCCTTGAGCATACAATGCATGCTTGCCACCCTTTTAAGCTCTCTGATCAGCCCAAGAATATTTTTCATAGCTGAAAAATTTGTGTTGGTCTTAGTCTTAGAATGAGATAAATTAGTTATTAAGAAAGATTTGGTTAAGATCCACTGCAACAATGAAAGTAGTTTTGGGTTGTTGTGTCATTTTGGGTGAGAAAGTGGGAAGTGGACACTATAAAATATAAAGAATTCATAGTCTTCAGTATATGACTATGACATCATCATCTAATGACTAAAATGGACTTTCGAGTCATAACTTTGAGTTAGTTTTTTTCTTCAAGATTTAACTCTCTTGGGGCTGGGGCCATAAGTGTAGGGTGTTTGTCTTGTATGCAGCTGACTCAGGAAGGACCTGGGTTTGATCCCTGGAGTCCCATATGGTCCCCCAGGCAGGAGCGATTTCTAAGTGCCTAGACAGGAGTAACCCCTGAGTGTCACCAGGTGTGGCCCCAAAACAAAAAAGGAATGAACTCTTTTGATCCTTTTGTTTCATTGGTTGTGCACATTCCAAATGGTTTTGGAGGATAGAACCAGGGCCTTTGTGCAAAGCATTAGCTGCAGTCTGTATGTTTTAATTTCCTGGGCTGAAATGCACTGAAGATACAAAGACAAAAAGAACCGAGAGGCATTTTTTTAATTATCAGATTGTTCTATGTGCTAATGAACATCAGAGACTTTATTCTCCCAGGCAAAACAGTCCTTATTGAGTTAATATAGAGTTAAATATATCTGCATCCCACCATCCACAATCTGACATGGTAGATCAATATGCATAGCAATATTTTTCCTAAATAAGCCATTGAATTATTTGCATAGAACTTATCTGTGTGATTTTGGAGTAATTGTATTTGAAAACCAGTACTTGATTGGAGAAAAGATGATGTGACCAGAGAGAAAAAAGGGAAGAAAAAAATCAATAGAAAATTATTGTTCTATAACAGTAGGCTTCACTTGCCCTCAGTCATTTCCTAGAAAAAGAATAATTCAATATTTCTCAGTGCTATTCAATAGAATGGCACAATATTTAAATCTAAATACTGGAGAGTTTAATGGTTATAGTCCAGACACAAAAATTCTGTGTGGAACATTCTGAGCACCAAATTTTAGACAAATGATTAAAAGGAGATTTATTTTTGTTTAACTTAAGGTATACATTCTTAAAAAGACTATAGAGGCTGGAAATCATGTTCCAATAACCAGGTGTTATAACTTTAATGCGATAAAATTGTCCATCTACCTGAACTATACATCATATTTTAGATAACAAATATAGCATCTGCAGAGCAAAAATTTTCCAACCACAGTTTAAAAAAATAAAAAAGTCAAGTAACAAAAAGTCTTTCAAAACAGTTCAAAAATCCCAAGGGCAAATTTATTCATTCATTTGGCTTGCAGCAGGCATCTGCTTTGTCCCCAAGCAGTATTATGCAAGCTTACTTAAGAATGCTGAAGAGCTTTTTGAGTAGAGCTCACACAGTTGAAAATTCTATCCACATTGCCATGGTGAAAACTAGGGTGTGTGAAGGTAGTAGAACCGCCCAGCTCAAGTAGGGTGGTCCCCAAAGTGATGTTTCTTTGATGAAACCACTGAGTTTCGAAGCAAAACAAATATTACATCTTAAAAACGAAACCACTGTTTAGGACCTACCTCCATAGGAAATACCACTTCATTTCAGGAAAAGAGTCTCTTTCCTGTATCCCATCAGTTAAAATAATACCTGCTAGCAAATGGCCATAAAACAAATCAAGGATTTGCCATAATCTGGAAAAAGGTATTAGGAACATTCAAGACAAATATTTCCCACATTCTGGGAGATGCCTTCCCAGGAGTTCAGCCTAAACACAAACATTTTATACAAACCTAATAAGAGGAACCCCCTACCAAGATGATCAATCAATCAGCTTTGGTTTTTTTTCCCAATAAGTAAAGTCTCTGAAGAATATTCACATTTCATTGCTTCCTTTCCCCCTAAACATTATTGACTCAGGAAGTCATTGTCCCTTATTTTCTTTGAAGTAAAAAAATAATGGCAAAAAACTAAAAAAAAAAAAAATGGCAAGAATCTACAACTTCATGCTTAGCACAGCAATAGCTGCTTGGCTTCTAATCAACATTCCATATTTCAAGCAAGTATTCCATGTTAAACCATAAAATTATAAATAAATGGTCTATTATACAGAAACTTTCCAATGTCAACATCTCTGTTAAGGGGATATTTATATAAAAGGCTGGGTTTATCGTGATATGTTGCTTATAATAAACATATTTCTTCATGGGCAACATGGGAGATGAGTGTGAGTAGTCATTTGCTTGGTCTGCTCTATACCTTAGGAATGATTTGTTACCCCAACTAGAATCACACACTTCAACCAGAGTTATTTTGTCAAAAGGACACATTCCAGGGTAGCTGCTGAAGAATTGCTTTAATTATTTCTCACCACACTAATCTTTGTGATCTTTATAAATGGTAAATAGATATCAGAGGTATAAGCTTTGGTTACTTAAATCATTGGTGCTTAATATCTGGGGCTGATGCATTAGAGGCATTCTTTATTCTTATGGGGACACATAATAAGACTACAGTGAGCTGTGGAGGGTAAGTAGGCAGGGTTTGTGCAGAGAAGTTAATTGGCTGATTACATCTATGAAATTAACTGAAATTTTGTCCCTAGAACAGCATTACATTGATCTCAATGGGGTTTGACTTCAGGTGTGGTTCAAGTATCTAAAAGGACTAATGTGACCTTTACAAAGAATGTGTGGGTTGAATTATTAGAGAGGATGGGGCTTTAATCTTCATCTATCTACCTCTAATTAGCGTTACCCAAATTCAATTTCTTTCTTCTCCTAGAGCAAACATTTAAACAACTGTTGCACATATTTAAACTACTGTAGCCTCTCTTCATGCTATGTGGGCATTAACTAAAATCTAGTCAGAGGAATATCAGATTAAGCGATGCATGCCATTTGATATCATGTTATTGAATAAAAAGAGGTACTAGGTATAAAGCAATACAAATTTCAATAAGGAGAATACAAAATGTTGTGTCTTTTCAAAAAAGAGGAAACAATAATAACCCATAGAGGCCTGGACTGCTGTTTGAAGAAAAGTAGCATCTGTTATTATGTGTTTTAATGCAGTTCAATTTGCACATATATGTTATGCCAAACTCTTCAAAGTGTTCATAGCCAGAAAGGAACTATAAAAATATACCCATATTTGGATGCATTCAAGAAAATAGTCTATGTAAGAAAAACAGGATTTGAATGTTCACAAAATATGTATTTGTTTCAAATTCAAACACTGTGTACTTTTTATTTTTTAACTAAATATTAAATAACATGTTCTGTGGTACTAATATTTCTAATGTAAACTCTGAATATGTATTGATATTTTTACAAGCACACTGAAATCTAATATGAATATTGAAAAGTGCATGTATAGGCCACAGACCAACTAATTTCCATAAAATAAACACAGCATGTTACCTTTGCTCAAATTAAAAAACAGGACTTCATCAGCAACCTTTTAATCACCTACCTATCCGAAGGGTAACCATTCTAAAGAATAAATTGGTTTTGTCTGTATTTCCACTTCTATAAATGGAATTATAAATTACATGCTTCTTCCATTACATCTTCATTCACTCAACTCAATGAGACCTATATTATTAATGCTGCTGAGTGTCATTATAATTTGTTTGTTATTGCCCTGTAGCATTCCATTATATGAATTTCTCACAATTTACTTTCTCTTCTGTTTTAGGCATTTAAATAGTTTCTTAATTTGTTTGCTTCAAACAAAAATATAACACCTTCATAAACTTTCTCCTTGATACCACTTCATTCACACAGTGTTGTTCAGAACACTACTAAGACTAAAATTGTTAGATTACTGATGCAAAGGTATTACCAAAAGAGATGCCTCACTTGGAAATTAATCTCTGTGAATGATTTTATGTTTCATAAATAGCATAAATTAAATCAGAACACCTTTTAAGGGGCCAGAGTAGTTGGCGCAAGCGGTAGGGCTCCTGCCTTGCATGCCCTAACCTAGGACAGATCGCGGTTCGTTCTCCCAGCGTTCCATATGGTCCCCCAAGCCAGGAGTGATTTCTTTTTTCTTTTTTTTTTTTTTGTCCCCAA
>PVKC010008742.1:0-27670 GCA_004027635.1 Crocidura indochinensis
CAATCATTGGGGAAAAGAACATGGGAGGAATTACTTTCCCCAATTTCAAACTTTACTACAAAGCAATAGATATCAAAACAGCATGGTATTGGAATAAGGACAGGCCCTCAGATCAGTAGAATAGGCTTGAATACTCAGAAAGTGTCCCCCAGACATATAGTCACCTAATTTTCGATAAAGGAGCAAGAAATCCTAAATGTAGCAAAGAAAGCCTCTTCAACAAATGATGTTGGCACAACTGGCTAGCCACTTGCAAAAAATTGAACTTAGACCCCCAGCTAACATCATGTACGAAGATGAAATCCAAATGGATGAAAGACCTTGGTATCAGACCTGAAATAATAAAATACATAGAACAACACGTAGGCAAAACACTCCAGGATATTGAGACTACAAGCATATTCAAGGAGGAAAATGCACTCTCCAAGCAGGTGAAAACAGATATTAACAGATGGGAGTATATTAAGCTGAGAAGCTTCTGCATCTCAAAGGAAATAGCGCCCAGGATACAAGAGCCTCCCACTGAGTGGGAGAAACTATTCACCCAATACTCATCAGATAAGGGGCTAATTTCCAAAATATACAAGGCGCTGACAGAACTTTACAGGAAAAAACATCTAATCCCATCAAAAAATGGGGAAAAGTAATGGACAGACACTTTGACAAGGAAGAAATACAAATGTCCAAAAGACACAAGAAAAAATGCTCCACATCACTAATCATCAGGGAGATGCAAATCAAAACAACTATGAGGTACCACCTGACACCACAGAGAATGGCACGCATCACAAAGAATGAGAACAAACATTGTTTTCGGGGATGTGGAGAGAAAGGAACTCTTATCCACTGTTGGTGGAAATGCCGTGTAGTTCAACCTTTATGGAAAGTGATATGGAGATTCCTCCAGAAACTGGAAATCGAGCTCCCATATGATCCAGTTATACCACTCCTAGGAATATATCCTTGGAACACAAAAATACAATACAAAAACCCCTTCCTTACACCTATATTCATTGCAGCACTATTTACCATAGCAAGACTCTGGAAACAACCTAGATGCCCTTCAACTGACAAATGGCTAAAGAAACTTTGGTACATATACACAATGGAATATTATGCAGCTGTCAGAAGAGATGAAGTCATGAAATTTTCCTACACATGGATGTACATGGAATGTATCATGCTGAGTGAAATAAGTCAGAGAGAGAGAGAGAGAGAAAAACGCAGAATGGTATCACTCATCTATGTGTTTTAAGAAAAATGAAAGACATTCTTGCAATAATAATAATTTTTAGACACAAAAGAGAAAAGAGGTGGAAGTTCCATCTCACCTCATGAAGCTCACCACAAAGAGTGATGAGTTTAGTTAGAGAAATAACTACATTTTGAACGGTCCTAATAATGAGAATGTATGAGGGAAATGGAGAACCTGTCTAGAGTACAGGTGGGGGTGGGTGGGGAGGAGGGAGTTTTGGGACAATGGTGATGGGAACGTTGCACTGGTGATGGGTGGTGTTCTTTACATGACTGAAACCCAAACACAATTATGTATGTAGTCAAGGTGTTAAAAAAAAAGAAATCACAAAAAAAGGTACAAATTTTTGGTTATAAGAGAATGTAGTTCTAGGGTTCCAATAATATAATAGTTAATAGCTAAAATGACTATATATTGTATAGGAAAGTTAAGAAAGTAAAGCTCATAAATTCTCATTTTACAAAATCCCCACTTTTCTCCCCTTAATGACACAGCAACTTTTCTTCACTAAAGATAAAGCAACCAACAAATATTAATGAAGTATTAGAAAAAGCCCGAATTAGGAAAAAGATTTACTCAAAGAGATTATGTGAGAGAAAGAGGCATCCCTTTAGATATTAGAAAATAGTAGATCCCACAGAAACATGCTTAGCATTCTTCAATAACACTAGGTTTGCTTTTGTTTCATAAAGTTTATACAGAATACTCATGTTTGGAATACTTGTCTTCCAAAGAACCACATAGCTCATTTCTTTAATCCTTCAAGTCTATGCTCAAATGTTACCTCTCAATGAGGCATTTCTTCATCAGTTCTGCTTAAAATAGAAACTATCCCATTTCTGCCTATTCACAGATTTCCCTATGCTTACTTTATATAGCATTTATCATATACTTAGGGGTCATTTGTTTCTCCATTAAAATGTAGTTTCCATAATCTAGACTTGACCTATTCTACTGACTGTTCTATATTTGTAAGAACTCAGAGGCAGAGGCAAGTCTTGGGGAAACTGGGGTTCATAACAGGGTTCACTAGTACAGGAAGAGAAAAGAGCTAAAAGAGAGCAATTAGGCAGAAATTTTCTTTGAAAGAATACAGAGCAAGAGCAAACAAGGGCAGCTGAGAGCAGAAATAATCTCAGCTTCACTTATAGCGATTAGATAATAATCAAGAAGTTTGAGGCTGGAGCGATGGTGCATTGGTAGGACCTTGGTTTGATCCTCTGGAGTCCCATATGGTCCCCCAAGGTCAGGAGTGATTTCTGATTGCATATACAGGAGTAACCCTTGAGTGTAACCGGGTGTGACCCAAAAACCAAAAACTAAAAACCAAAAAAAGAAAAAGAAGTTTGTTGGTTGCTGGATATATTTCAAGATACTTGGCATGCAAACAATATGGTAGGTGTCATGCTTTTGACTGCCTAACAGTTGAATTAATTCTTAGTCTGGATAGGCATAGTTAAGCTGTGGTAACAAACACTTGTTTAAATTGTTGCGCCCTTTACAATGTTGTTAGTTTCTTGTTCATAATACAACCCTCATTCACAGACAAACCTATGGTGGAATAGATTTTCAAAGCAGCTTTGCTCATCATAGTCACTCAAAAACTCAAACTGGCTGTTTTATTTCAATATGCTTCTATATATGCAGAGGTAGGAAAGACTCATTTGGGAGAATTATAAACTGGCACTTCTATCCTGCAGTAACATTTGTCACTATTACTGATATTTAATTCAGTAACTGCACATATTTCACCAGCTAAAGTTAGTCACATTGCTAATACTAATCAATGCACTCCATAAGTGAAGATATTCTACCTCATACATCTCTAAAATTGGGAAGTTATCAATCTTATTTGTGAAGGAAATATTCTGTCCTGATAGAAACTTATAAATCCAGATTAGGGTCCTTCCTAGCATGCTGTCCCAATCATATGCACTTAAGTCTGACTTGAATTGAGTTTGGAGATATAATGCTACCTGAGAGTGGAATATGAAGATTGGAAGTAGCATTGTTTTCCAGGAATTTCTATGGTGAGCAAACAGTTATGCTGTCTGGCATCCTATGTGTGAACTGAGGTAGTCAGAGTACACTGAAAACCATAATAGAACCCCTTTTGCTATTATATGGCATGATTCAGGATGTAGTTGTGCAACCTGCTGAGGGCATTTTTGTATTATGTTTTTGTGTTCCTTGGGCATATCACTTGGAGTAGTATGGCTAGGTCATATGGGAGCTCAATTTCCATTTTTTTGAGGAATCTCCATATTGTTTCAAAAAAACAAAGATAAAAACAAAAAATAAAACAATAGACTAGACAGCATTTCTATCAACAGTGAATGAGAGTTCCTTTCTCCTCACATCCCTGCCAGCACTAATTATTCTTTTTTTTTTTTTTTGGTTTTTGGGCCACACTCAGTGACGCTCAGGGGTTACTCCTGGCTATGCACTCAGAAGTCGCCCCTGGCTGACCTGGGGGACCATATGGGGCACGGGGGATCGAACCACGGTCTGTCCAAGGCTAGCGCGGTAAGGCAGGCACCTTACCTTCAGCGCCACTGCCCGGCCCCAATTCTTGTTCTTGTTCTTTGTAATCTGGCATAAAATGATACCTCATTGTTATTTGATTTGCATCTCTTGTTTACTAGTGATGTGAAACATTTTCTCATGTGCCTTTTGGCCATCTGTTTTTCTTCTTTGAGGAAATATCTGTTCATTTCCTTTTTCAAATTTTTGATGGGGTTAGATGTCAAACATCTTTTTAATAAATAATTTGGCATTTAAATCAGCTCATGTATTGCTTACATCTAAGAACCATGATAAATACAAGTGATGTAAAAGCAATGTGCATTGTTTTCATCCAATTTTTATCATGACATTTTTTAGTACATAAAGAAAAGTTATTGAACCCAGTAGTTGGCTAAATTGAAATATGTAATTTCCATCATTTCAAAATGTTTTTGAAATTATCCATAAACTTAGAAAATATAATTTCTCAATATATAAAAAGTGACTGTCTTTTTCCTACTTTATACCCACAATAGCTATTTTTTCCATTGTTTCTTTTTTTGTTCGTTTTTGAGTCACACCCAGTGACACTCAGGCTTTACTCCTGGCTATGCCCTCAGAAATCGCTCCTGGCTTGAAGGATCTAACCAAGGTCATCCTAGGCTAGCTTGTGCAAGGCTAGTGCCACTGCTAGCCACTTGCACCACTGCTCCATCCCCCACAATAATTATTTTGACACAAAAGCTATTTTTAATTTTTGGGTCTGTTTTTAAAGTAATAATACATTATGTTAACTGATTTTTCATATATTCTCTGTATTGCCAATAATTTTACCTTAAGCCAGTGCTACTCTAATTATTTACTCTGTACCAAGTACTAAGTACTTTAAAAGTTTAGCTCACATAATAATTTATTATTAAGAAATAATTATATTCATGTTTTTCAGCTTATAGAATTGAGGAGCAATGTACCCAAGATTATATGGTTTTGAACAAGTGAAGCATGATGGTGAGAGAATTTTAATTTGACTTAATAGCTTTCACATACAAATATCATGCTAAACCGAAAATTTATATATTATCTATTTGCATTTTTATTGAGTTTTAAATACTTATCTACTGATATTCCACTTGACTACCCACTTTCCTATCATAATAGACCCACTTTCCATCTCACCTTATATGTTATGATTTTTAGTAATTTTTAATTAATAATCTACATAATTTTAATAAGCATACAAATTAATTATTAGTTATCAATCTGTAATTAGCAGTTATTAACAATTTTGTAAATGCATTCACTGATGATAAATTAATTTGGGGATCTCACAGTCAGTGCTTAGGCCTGGGGCACCTCTCATAACTTTTTGACTACCTTGGCTTACCAATGCAAGGCTAAAAGATGCAGTGGTTGGGACCTGTGTTGCTAGAGATTACTCAGGTCACTCTTGCTGTGCTATAAGGCTTCAGAACCACACTCAGAGATGTTCAGAGGTCCCCTGTGACTGCACCCAACATTGCTCAGAAATTTTGATACTTTGTCTTTTGAGTTAGAATAATTTAAACACTTTTCTGTAGGCAAGGTACTGAGCTATTGTGTCTTTTTTAAATTAAATGTCTTTATTTTAGACACTGTGATTTATAGAGTTGTTCCTAATGCAATTATTTCTCGCATTTAATATTCCAAACACCAATCCTACCACCAGAGCAACATTCCCTTGACCCTTGCCACCAATTTCTCCACCTCGTTGAAGCCTGTCCTTTGGATGGTACAAATAATCTACTTAATACTGCTTGGTGGTACAAATAAATAGTAATTGAATTATTGAAAAGAGACATCATTAAAAGAAAATGTGTGAAAATTGTTATTTATGTCATTGCACATAGTTGAGAAATAGTAGATACAGGATAAGGGAATCCCTGAGCATATGTCATTATGTCATTGTCAAGAAGTCAAATAAGCTGTATTTTGTTAGCTGTTGTTGGGTCTGCTTGTTGAGCTTGTGTGGCTTCTACGATAATTTCAATCTAATTCAGTTTATTCCTACTCAGAAGTCAGTATCAAAAATATGGAGGTGTTTGTTTTTTTTTAAGCTACATTTTTCCTGTAACTTTCTGGGAAAGCTCATGCATGAGAGATAATTTAATAAAGTCTTTACTTTTGAAAATGTTTTTATTCAGGACCAGAGCGATAGCATATCAGGTAAGGGTGTTTGACTTATATGTGGCCAACCTGGTTCAACCCCTGGCATCCCAGATGGTCCCCTGAACCTGCCAGGAGTGATATTTGAGTGCAGAGTGAGGAGTAAACACTGAACATCGCTGGGTGTTGCCCAAAAACAAAACAAACAAACAAAAAAAAAGAATTAAAAAATAAAAAGAAAATGTTTTTTGTTCTACTTGTTTTTGGTTTTGAGTTTTGATTCTTGGGCCATACCAGAAAGTGCTCAGGGATTCCCCTATTCTTTATCTACTATTTCTCACATTTATGCATTTATCTAAATCTAATTTATTTTTAGTAGTTTCTCCTTTCACATTTCTCTTTGATTCATAGTTTTCATTCATTTCACAAATATCTATTGCACATCTATTTTTAAATCTCCATTCCTTAAAATTATTCATATTCTTTTATATATTTTGTGTATATATACACAAATATATATGGCGTAGAAAATATCTTTGTACAAAATGTCAATAAAATACTTAGAATGTTACTACCTTAGAAGCTGACTGAACTATATTTTATTCTAGAGGTGACTAATGGGCAAATATTGACTTTTAACTATATACTGTAAATGAGATAGTTTAGCAAAACTTATGGATCAAACATATGGTCAGTTACAAATGTAAGTTTCTGTGAAAAAGAAATGATGTACTTGTTTTATGAGAATCTCAGAACACCATTTTGGCAAAGAGCATGCTGACCATGACAAATAAGAAATGAAATCCAAGGCTGAAAAGAGGTGACACTAAAGGAAACAGCACTATGAAATCCTAGCATTTAAATTGATGTCCAATATTTTAATTGACTGTAATTTTTGAGAGCAACATTAATTTCACAGAAAAGTTGAGAAGAACCTATAGATCCCCTATGTGTGTCACCATACCACATATTTGTATTTTCTCCCCATTATCCACAACTCCAACAAGAGGCTAGTCAGTTACTATTGATGGTCTACATTGACATCTCAGAAACATCCAAAAATCCATAGTTTATCTTAAAGTTTACTTTTCTTTTTGATTAGGATTATTTTTCAAGGTAAAGTTCCATTTTATATGTAAATTAAACTTTTATTGCATGGGAATTGTGTGAAGGAAAACACTGCTAAGGTTTTGTTACTGGAAGTTTAGTAAAAAAATCTAGCTAAACATTCAAGCTATTGCTATCAGTCATTCATTGATAGTTTTTCATATCGGGTACAAATTCTTTTTTTTTTTGGTTTTTGGGCCACACCCGGTGACTCTCAGGGGTTACTCCTGGCTATTCGCTCAGAAGTCGCTCCTGGCAGGCACGGGGGACCATATGGGGAACCGGGGGATTGAACCGAGGTCCTTCCTAGGTTAGCACAGGCAAGGCAGGCACCTTACCTCCAGCGCCACCGCCCGGCCCCCTCTGGTACAAATTCTAAGGCACATTATTCTTTAGATAAAATTTTGGTCACTTTATATAAAGATATGAGATTAAGATTTCCATAACTAATATTATTGCTTTTAATTACTTAGGATTTTATAAAAATTGAATTGTTTTGTTTTATAATACTGATGATGTTTCAGGGTTTCATTTTATACCTCTCTCTATGGTAACTGACAAAATTTATTTGATCAAAGTGACCCTTTATTCTCATTCCTCTGTCCCTCCTCTTATTTCTCTTAGGTAAAATTATGATCATTACCTAGTCTAGGATTTATTTTTCTGTATTGCTTTTTTGTATTATTGTTAGTTTGCTTTAATAATTCATATTTCGTGTAGGGGTGAAAACATCTAATAATTGTCTTTTATACCCTTAATTCACTTACTGCAATCACTTCATTCACCAATTTTGGGCCTTTATTTTTTGGTGACTTTTGAAACATATTAGCTGTCTTCTGATGAAACATAATCAACTATATATTTTTCAACTAGATAATTCTGTTTGAGTATTATTTTGCCACATATTGTGTCTTGAGACAAATGTTTTGTTTGTTTGATTGATTTTGATCACATCCAGCAGTGTCCAGGCTCATACCTGACTGTGTGCTCTGGGATTACTCCTGATGGGCTTCATAGGACCATCTGGACTGTCAAAGGTTGAATCTGGATCGGCTACAGGCAAAGCAGGAGTTCTATCGGTTATGCTATCACTCCAACTCCAGTTGTCACAAATGTTTTTAACATATTGTTTTTTTTAACAGAAACCACACTACGTAGTTCTGGGAAGGGGGTATCTTTTCAGCAATTCTATCCCAAGATTTACTGGTATAGGGTACCACTAAGGCTATATCCAAAGGTACTTGAGTGCTATTGGACTGTACCTGGCTCTGGGGTACAACTTGGGACTATGTGGTGCTGATGATAAAATTGCTACTAGTCATGTGCTATACCACTGTAAACCATAATTAAGTCATAATCCCAACACAGTTTTTAACTTTTTAATATCTAAGCTTCTCAAGCATAGAATATTAAAAAATCATACATCTATCAAAAGCTTTTTGAAAAGTTCAGTGTATCATTGGACATGCTATCTTTAACCTAGTGCTCAACATAGCAAGAACTTAGTAAATGATAACTGTAGTTCCTAATATACAACAGTATATTGTTGTATATATACAACAGTTGCATCCATTAGTTGTATCATTTAGTTTTACCCATATATAATATATATGCTTTCAAAATGTTTTGTTCATAGTTTTATTCTCAAGTAGGTATGTAACTAATATTCTCAATATATCGGCAAGAACAATTGATTAGTGAATGACAGTCAGACTGTTCATTTTGTTCTGCAATGTAATTCCAAGACCACTATGATTGGTTGGTAAGTACTTGCTTATTTTTGCAGATAGCCATTTTTATATTGATGACATGTTCTTGAGTATGTGTTGGCTTAATGGTAATAGTATAATAACAATAGTAAAAACAACACCAATAATGATAAGCACATGTATTATACATTAACATGGTTGGGGGCTTGGCTTTTCACACTTTACATATAAAATAAAGACATATCTTTTGCATCTTGAGAAAGAAGACTTGGGAACTTGATATTAAATTCAGGTAATTAGAATCTTAAATTTATTCAAATATAGTCAAGCAGGATTACCTGGATATCCAAATAATTTTTGAATGTTATTTATTTTCAGAATGTAAAAGACTATTGAGGAGTTGGTGGAAGTGAACAAGAATTATCTCTGTTTAGCAGTTTCAGAATGACAAATAATATAAAGCATTTCTTTCTGCAAGTAAACTTCAATTAAAAAGTACCTCAGTGATAAATATATGGAAATAAACATTTAAATTAGCATATTTGGAGAAGAAATAATAGAGATTTCAATTGGGAATATTTAGAACTCATAAATTCCTTCTTATTTTAAGCAAGAATCGGTTAAATAAATAAGTGTTAACACTTAATTTGCCGAGATGAAAACCACAGAATGTCTATTTCACCATTTCTAAAATATCTCAATTTCTCAAATATGAGCTCATTCAACTCTAACTCACTTTCTTTCCAGCGCCATTGGTCACGTGAATAGACTAGGGAAAAAAAAGATTTCAGAAAGCACAACTCTTTTAAGGAACCACTATGCCTGCTGCAATATTATTCTAATGAAAAAAATTTTTGAGGTAAAATGACAATTAAGGTCGACCTCCTCCACTCAAATTAAATAAGAGAAAAAGGAGTGTAATAAAGAATCTGACTCCTTCCTTTAATTTTACAAGTTCAATGGTAATCTAACCATGCCATTCATTTACAGAAACCATTAATTTTACTGTGTGGCTGAAAGTAGTAGGCCTCAGCTTTCATTCTCTTACTTTTCCCCTCCCTTAGTCTTTGTGTGTGCACCTGTTCAGGCCACTTTAGCATCCCATTTGTAAAACTTTGGATAATCCTCTGGCACTAACCCTAGTGTGATAATACTTCTGTTATTCAGCAGCCTAATTACAAAGGACAACACAGATAAAACACTTCAGTCCTATTTTTTAATAGTTGAATTGCCAATTTCACTAAGCTCCACAGAGAATGGTTTCCAAACCTAGCTGGATTCAATTTAATCTGAGTTTGTTCAAGACACCAATACTTCAGAGAATACTTTTTATTGTTAGATTGTGGAACACATTATGCCATTCCTACTTTCACCTCTTTTAATAGTAATATTAGAAATTTTCTTAGTTATAAAAAGTGTTTAGTAATTTAGTTGGGACATTTTTACACATTCCTCAATATTGTTTGGAAACAACTGTTGACATACTCCAAGAATGGAACCATCAGAAACTTTGGGCCATGAACACTACAGAGTTACTTGACTCAATTAAGCTAAAAGAAAGATGAGCTGCTCACACTTTTTAATTTAATGGTGATTTTTTTCCCCTGATGGTAGTATCTTTGGAATTAGAACTCAGTAAAGAAAAATGTGTCTAATATTTCTTTTCTGGTTTAAGATGGAAAAGAGAGGATTATTTCTAATTCATAGCAAACTGAGGAAAGGATCATTACTTCAGTACAGATAAGCCTCTGAGCATCTGGTACTTAACTCTACTTCTTTGATCTAGAAATGGGGTTGGAGATTTTGGCAATAAGACAATTATTGGAGTTCTCGGTACTTCCTGGTTTGTTGGAGAATATCCTAAGGTTTTGAGGAATTGACTATTTCCCTGGAATCACGTTTTGGGGGTTACCAAGGGCAGTGTGCAACTGAAGGACAGCCCCACCACTGACTAATCCCTTGATTTGGAAAACCTAAATAACTCAAGGGAAATTTAATACATATGTTTCTGATTTGCTTACACTCCTTCATCAAAATGGTTTTTTATAAGTTATTTGATCTCTAAGAAGCCTTCTTAGTATTCTTTCTAAGCCTTTTACTTTGCTCCAGGAAATCATGTTTTCTTCACGTTCAGCAGAATGGCAGACAAGGAAGGTCAAAATGTGATTCTAAAGGCCAGATTCACAAAATTGTTGAAAATTTGAACACTAACAAAATGTTACTATCCATTGTTATAGCACTAAGTATTTAAAAAGTATTAAATAAAAAGCTTAGAGTTTATCAAATTAAGATTCCCATAGGTTAATTAATGACTATCTCAAAGAGTAATTTTTTAAAATATTTTTATTGTGGCCAAAGTGAATTATGAATCTTTCACAGTAATATTTAAGGTACATAATGACAATGAATCAGGGCCATTTCCACCACCAGTGTTGTCCTCCCTCCACCTCTGTTCCCAGCATGAAACCCATATCTCCCTCATTTGCACCCTGGACTGCTAGTGTCATTGCTCACCTCTGTGTATAGCTTGTTTTAGATTGAGTATCGATTTTGTTGTTGTTGACTTTGGGTTTGGTGTTTGAGTCTGATCATTTTTTTGTTTTCACTCAATGTTAGGATGAAAGTTTGGTCCTGGTACCCTCCATTTTTCCTCTCAATTCATGAGGATGATTCAAGTTCTGTGATTCTGTTGACAAAAGTAAAGAAAATCTGAGAGGATTCCATCTAGAGGTTATAAATATCAACGAAAAAGAAGAAAGAGAAAAAAGAAGAAAAACAGAACATAAAACAAAAAAAGTAACTACAAAAGAAAGCACCTAGCTACTAAAAACAACCACCATCATATAAGAACCATGAGAACTTAAGAAAATAAAAATAATAAAAAAGAAAAAGAAAAATATAAAAAGAGAAGTAAAAGAATAAATAAAAAGAAAAAACAAAATAAATGAAGGAAGGAGAGCTTATGTGGCAAAGTTTTGTGCCTTTTATTCCCCACAGGAACAGTAAGTATTGGGAAAATTAGAAAGGAAATTCCCTTGGCCTAAAAGATACAGGGTTTCTCCACCCTTGAAGCATACTGTCATGGGAACAAATGCATGCTCATTCATACACGTTCATTTTCACAAGGTTCTTTTACAGTGCCAGGAAACTTTAACACTCAGTTGTGGATGATAAAATCAGGCCTCAGTAGCTAGAAATTTTCACAGGTCATAGGACGAAGCCTAGGATCGAGTATTTATGGTTCTAAAAGTTCTGTTCCAGCACTATTGTTGTAATCAGTTTTCTGTAATTAGGGTCTTGATTTATGCTCAGATCCTAGGACAAAACCTAGGATGGAGTCTTTCATTATGGTTCCAGAAGTTCTGCTCAGTCACAGTTGTCAAAGTTAGAACCCCTGGAATTAGAAATTTTGATTTTTGTACAAATCCTAGGCTGAAGCCTGGGTTAGGATCTTTCTTATTGGTCCCAAGATAAGTTCTGCCCAGTCATGGTTTTCAAAGTTAGTCTTCTATAGTTAGCAAGTTTGGTTTTTGCACAAAACAAAAAATGATGTGTCCTCTGATTTCATCTTACCATTAGGTGATGAGATAGGGCAACCCGCTCTTAGATCAAGTTGTTGCCATTTATGCCACTCAAGGAGTAAATTTATCAAAATGTGTACATCTGGTAAGATATAAATAATAACATTGAAAGTAAAAATACACAAGTACAGGGCAATGTGCAACTTCCCTATTCCCATTTACAGATGGGAAAACGTAACATACTTTAAAGTATTTCTTGTTCTAGTATAAAATGGCACTAATTTGCTAAAATTGTCACATCCTACTAATTAATAAACATATAATTCTTATAATATCAGTGTAAAATATGTAGATACAAGAGTAACGGTGTTTCCCTTGGATGTGGACAACTCCAGTTCAATCCCTGGTACTGCATAGTGCCTCTCAACCACTGCAAGGCCTGATTTTGGAAGATAGAGCCAGAATGTAAGCTTTGAGCAGAGTCAAGTGTTACACCAAGTCTTCTCCACACAAAATGATGTGTTGTAACTGGAGAGATAGCACAGTGGTAGGGCATTTGCCTTGCATGTGGCCAACCCTGAGTGGATCCTGGTTCAACTCACAGCATCCCAGATGGTTCACCGAGTCTGTGAGGAGCGATTTCTGGGCACAGAGCCAGGAGTAACCCCTGAGTGCTACTGGGTATGGCCTAGCCCCCCCGCCCAAAAAAAAAGAACGTGGAAATGAGACATTCACTAAGGCACAAGAAAATTTAATAATGATAAGAACTTGAAAGTTTTAGGAGTAATTTTGAATTTTGATAGATCACTAATCTTTTTAAGAAATCATAACAATGAATAACTGTTAAAGTAAAAATATTTGTGGGTAGTTCATAATATGGCTGTATATAATGATGACATTTATTCAAAATTTACCATGCTGCACATTAGTCAATTTATTCAATGCTCACATAATCCAATGAAATAAGGAACTATTGGTTAAGCATATTATTCTCCCAAAAGGCAAAGTATGATTTAATTGTATAAAGAAAATAAAATCAGGTTAGGCATAGCTGTTTCTGTAACTATTTATTAATAATAAAATAACCCAGTAAATATAACAAAAATATTCAAATTTATAGCTTAAACTGTACAAATAAGTACTTTAAATAATATTATGTGTTTGATATTATGAACCAGCAAATGCCAACTATTCAAGAGTGTCCTGGTCAGAGAGGGCATTTGGTAGTGTCTTTAATACCAAATGCTCTCTTTTACCAGGATGGTCTTAAATAGTTGACATTTGCTAAAATGTCCTTTCCTACAGTTTTGGGATAATTGGAAAATATATTTATATAACATTTTTTCCTGAGGTCAATAAGGCTTTTATCTTTGATGTATGTGGCAATTAGCATGGGATTTGAAAACATGTCAATCAGGTTTCTCTTCAAGATCAAATTAAAAATAAATCCCAGGGCCGGGCGGTGGCACTGTAGGTAAGGTGCCTACCTTGCCTGCGCTAACCTAGGACGGACCGCGGTTCGATCCCCCGGTTCCCCATATGGTCCCCCGTGCCTGCCAGGAACGACTTCTGAGCGAATAGCCAGGAGTAACCCCTGAGCGTAGCCGGGTGTGGCCCAAAAATAAAAAATAATAAATCCCAAACCTAGAACTTAGGAAACTATTTCACAGGGAAACAGAAGTTTAATGGTATGCTTCTGTGGATATTGCAGTTATATTCTGGAAAATAACATTCTGCATTCATTTTTCTTTGTTGTTCTTCAACACTGAGCACAGTGCTTAGTAACTACTCATTCAATTACTTTTAATTAGATTATTGGAAAGTATTTAAGAAATAGCTTGTGAGTTTTCCCCTAAATTCTGTGCAGACTTTTATGCATAGTTATATATGTATATAGTTATTTCTATGTATATAATTATGAATATAATTATTCATATGTATGAATTAACTAGTTGTGTTAACTGTTAGTTAAGAGAGAATAATCTTTCCATCTTCCATTAAAATAAATTCTAGGGTCAAAAACTTTGCCCTGGATTTGTGGGATCCAGTTCAGAGAAAGTCATTTTCTCCTGGTATTCATGGTCTTGTACTATATGTACAATACTGAATATACTGCAGTACTGTATGCTATATGTATTCCTATATAGAATAGGGATGAGCTATGCATCAACAAAAAAATGATAGAATGTGACTTTTATATTATTTTGGTACAAACATTTTGGTTTCCATTTTGTTCACTTAGGTTGTTTATAGGAGGGATTTATCAAGTATATAAATTCCAGTTCAATCGATTCCTTTTCCAATAGATATTTTTAAGTGTTTTATGATTAATATGGGCCTGTTCAAGCTTGAGGCAGTGTTTTCCCCAACATACATTGCCAGGATCTTTCTAGCTTTCCTCCATGTAACACTTCAGCTAAAATTTAGGAATAATTTATAGCCAAACAACTAAACAAGGTCAGAAAATGGTGATCTATATTGTTGGACTTTAAAGACAAGTGCTTGGAGTATCAGCCTGTCACTAATTGACACTCACAAAAAACATTTTTGAAGAAGGTACTCAGGAGTTATTCCTGTATTTGTGCCCAGTATCACTTCTGGCAGTGCATGGGGAACTAAATCGCCATGCCAGGGATCAAACCGAGGTCAGCCACATTCAAGGGCAATTGCCGTACCCCTTATACTACTATTCCGATAACACAGAAACAAATTTAAGATTACTCTATGTGGAATATTATTTTAAAGATTCTTGGTATCTTGCTCCTGATTATCTTTCCTCTCACCCTCCACTCCATCCTTGAAGAAAAAACCCAAATCCTGTATTAGAAATTAATAGAGGTTTGCACTGGTTGCACTGGTTAAGGGGAGATGTATTTTTTATTACTGAAACCCAAATACAAACATGTTTGTTATCGTGGTGCTTAAATAAATATATATTTTAAAACAAGGAAATGAATGGTACAAATTCTGGATCGACTAGTAGCCATGAAGCAAGTTGTCAGCATAGACAAATCCTAAACCAGAAGTTGATCTCAGTTTCCTAGCTTCGTGGAGGAATATTTCTGGGCATGGTGGTGAAATTAATAACTATGGCATGGCACTTTATGGCAAGTGATCCCTAGGTTTTTGCTGTTAATGGGGACCAGAACCTTCTGCAAAAGGCGAAAAACCACGAAGTAGGATTTGCACCTAGGAATTTTCGTGTATGCGGGTACAAGAATGTTTTAAATATGTAAACAATATTTATACTTTACATATTTAAGTCAAATAATTACAATAGTATATTGTAATTATTACTTAATATTACTTAAACGTGTATGAACTGATTAATAAGGTTGATTACAAAACTTTATACAGTAATAAAAAACCAAGAGATGAGTCTATGATATGTACTCTGAGTCAACTCATCTCTTTGTTTGACATGCAAGAACCCCTCTTGCCCTGGCATCAACATGAAACAACACTCCTTTCCCCAATGTGGCTGCATGGTTGCATTTTTCATTTTTATATTTTGATGAATATTTTAGAAAAACCCGCAAAGCACTGAAGTCGCAAAACATGTAGCGTGATGTGGCGAGGGAACATTGTATTTGGTGAAGTGTAGCTAATAAATATTTAAGTGCACAGTGCTTTAGGAGCTTCACACAAGCTGGCATTTGCTATATAGATAGTTAAAATCCTTTTTTTTTTTGCCACTTATTAAATGCAAGACTGTTGGTAATTTTTTATTCATTCTGTCATTTTCTGTAAAGAAAACTTAAATAATATTTTTCACAGAAAGGTAATAAAGGCCCACAAACAGGATTATGCATAAAGTCCAGAATCGTCACTACAATTCTACCTATGTTCTATTATTACTACTATTGTTTCTTTGATGATAGAGTCTTGTGGAGAAAATTGTTTTGTGCTGTTGCTACAGCTGTTTCTTTTTTGTTGTTGTAGTTATAAGGGAAATATCCATATTTAACTTGAGGAATATAGAATATTTTTAAGTCCATACTCTAAAACAGACGCCTCCCCTCCATTTTTTCACAACATACTGAAAACCCATGTATGATTTTTAGAAAAGGGTTTAATTTGGATCAATAGTTGACTTTTTGTTCTTAAAAGGGGAGGGCTCTTCATGCGAGAAACAGTAATGTCATTATTCATGCTGTAAGCCAGTCCACTTCAACTGCTGGCCTTCACAATGCCTACAAGTGTAATAAAAAATACAAAAAAACCACTTGGTTTCTTTTTTTTATGAGTATTGACATTCTTCTGCAGTATTAGGAGAGCTAATTTAGCTTCCAGTTCTAAGAATTTTTGAATCTATAGCCAGTAATTATTGGCATTCAGAGGTACAAAAGAGAAAAACAAAGCTTGCAAATTCTAATACATTCATGTGGGATTGGGAGCTGAATTAGGATCCTCACACCCCATTGAGTGATCAGCCCCCCTATTAGAGCCTTATTAAAATGGTAATGATTATATGCCAAGTATAGTCAGACTGCCGCACCTGTCAAGAACTACCCCGATTATCCTGTTCATTGAACTGTCTGGCTCTTGAATCACTGTCTCAGGTTCACTTCTCTATAAAGTTTTTTTTTCCTCCCGTTTTAAATAAAAAATACAAGAAGGAAATACTTCTTTGGAGCTCATAAATTCTGTTGCAGTTTATGAAATCTTCTCAATTTCTGTCTTTTTAAAATATCTGGTATGACAATATAATATGAGTGATCTTCCTCTTCACTAGAGATAAAGGTAGAAGAAAGAAATAGAGGAAATATAGCATGATCTTAAAAAGTTCCAAACATTAGTAAAAAAAAAAAAGACCATCTGTAATTAATCTGAAAACTAGGATCACTTAATTTCAGAAGTAGGGTGATCAAGACATAAATTTTTACTGTGATTTATGTGACTTAGAGCTAAGATGGGGTTGGAGATTTGCTGTCCTCTAGTTAAAAGAGTTTGGGTTTTGATCTACATTTTTATTTAACAATAATAACTTTTCTTTTTTAAAATTATTTTTATTGAAACCAATGTGAATTACAAGTCTCTCACAGTTGTATTTTAGGCACATAGTAACAGTGAATTAGGGCCATTCCCCCCCACCAGTGTAGACCTCCCTCCACCATAGTTCCTAACATGCATCCCTTACTCCTTCTAGCTCCTACTATGTACCATACCATTGGATGTACTATAAGTATTATAGATATGTATATGTGTGTGCATGTGTAAACATTGAATTCTTCATTCACTGGGAAAAATGTCTTTGAAAGTACTGAATCTGAATATCTATTTTTCTAATTCTTTAATATAAAACACATCATTGAAGGAAAAGGGCAATAGAAGATTGGTTTCTTGCCTGGGGTCTAGATGTGGGGCTGAATTGGTATCCCTTGCCTTGGGAGCTGGGTGAAGGGTTATTGGGGCAGGAGGTCGATCTTGATACCTAATGGGTTAAGAACTGAGGGTAAAGAGTGTTAATAAGGCAGGATATCAGATTGGGATTGAGGGGTGAAGGGATAGTAGGATTTCTGAAGGGGGGAGCGATAGAATATAGGAGGGGCTATATACATTATAGGCATGGTTTGTTTACAATTTAGGTTTGATTCTCATAGAGGAGTCCTCTATGTACTTATGCTCACATAAAGACATACATTAGTGATCTATTCTTAAAGTGTTGTTAGAGGTCTGACCCTAAAAGGATGGGTCTGAGTTCTTAAAGACTGGTTGAATTAAGTTAAATAATTAGCTTAAGTATAGCTTAAGAAAGAGAGGAAGGAGCAAAAGATAAGAGAGAGAAGAACAGAAAAATAGGTAACTAGTAAAAATAAATTTAATATATTTAATAAATCAAATTAAAGAGATTGGTTGGTATGTTGGAGATGGGAGGTTTTCCCATTTTCTAGGCATTATGTCTAGAAGTGATGGGTTTAGGCCTTGCTAAATGAAGGCTTCAGGGTTAGATAATGGCTGGAGCAGTTTAAGAAAAACCATAGGTTTAGCATCGTGAGTACTAAACAATGTGTTAATGAGGCCTACCTATGTAGGTGGCTACCCTGTCTGCTGCATCTTATGTATCGAAGTTCCTTTCCTAAAGAGAAACTATCAGTGTGGGTTTTATTTGACATGGATTGAATTGATGATAAGGAGGAAGAAGAGAAAGAAGAAGAAAGCCGAGAAGGAAAGAAGTAGGGAGAAGAGATAAAGAGAGAGAGAAGGGGCCTGGGAGATAGCATGGAGGTAAGGTGTTTGCCTTTTATGCAAAAGGTTATCAGTTCAAATCCCGGTGCCCCATATGGTCCTCCATGCCTGCCAGGAGCAATTTCTGAGCATGGAACCAGGAGTAACCCCTGAGCACTGCTGGGTGTGACCCAAAAACCACAAGAGAGAGAGAGAGAGAGAGAGAGAGAGAGAGAGAGAGAGAGAGAGAGAGAGAAAATGTTAATTTGCCAAAAAATGTTTGATGAGTAGATCCTGTAATATAAGTCTGTGTTTCACAGTTGACTGTTTCAGTAGTCTAAATGATCAAATGCTTCAGGTCCTAATAGAGGACATAACCAGATAAAAAAGAGTATATTGTAGTGTTTTATCAGGACATTTTCATAATGAAAACTGAATATGGTATCTAGTATTTCTGAGCACCGAGGGGTCAAATTGGGGTGTCTACCCTTTGTATCCAAGAATCCCTGTGGACAGAGAAGCTGAGAGGCTATTTTATACCTAGTAAGTTTAAGGCACTAAAGCATATTATTAGGAAATGCTGCTGCAGGAGTCTCTGGCTTTCAATCATATTCCTCACCTATATCTGTGTATTAAACTCCCTAAGACATTATTATAGGCCTTTGTAGTAAAAGGCTGATTACATACCTGTTCAGTAAACCGTTGCTTTCATTGTTGCTGGTTTCTTTATGGTATAATGTATAGTCGAGGCTTTGTGTTGTTCCTCTTCCACTTGTTTTGAACACTTTTCCCCAATAAATGCTGACAACATTTTTGGGGGTTTTTGGTTTTTGGATCACACCCGATGACTCTCAGGGGTTACTCCTGACTAAGCATTAAGAAATCGCTCCTGGCTGGGGGGGGGGCATATGGGATGCCAGGAGATCTACTGTGGTCCGTCCTAGGCTAGCATAGACAAAGTATGCCTTACCCCTTGCGCTTCTGCTCCGGCCCCCAATAGAAATCTTAATTATATTTTGCTGCTACTTCTATAATTGTAGCAACAAAATGAAAGCATCTTTTACAATAATCTTTCTTAAGTTGCTATTTATTGAATGACTTCAATGTATTATTGTCTCCTCCCACCTCCAAACCCAAACTGCCCAGCTCTTTTCCAACTATATTGATTGAATTAATGAAACAACAGAATAATTCCCAAAACTTTATTGCTGCATTTAAAAAATGGTCTTATAATGGTTTAATAACATATTGAAATAATTGATTGCTATGAAGTCAGTATTATTATCAAAATATTCAGTGGCTAAATCCTTGCATCAGCTTTAAAACTCTTGATCTTGCTATAGCATGAAAAATTCTTTGCACCTTCCTCAGGAACAACTCAGCCAAACACCATTATGATATATCACAAACCTTCTACTACCCTGTTTTTTTCATTTTCACACTTTCATTTTTAGCAATTTTTTTTACTTGTAATCCCAATACAAAGCAACCCAAATTTTTAGCTTTAACCTGAAATTTCTATACTCATTAATTCCAATACATAGTTTTTTTGGGGGGCCACACCCGGTGATGCTCAGGGGTTACTCCTGGCTATTCGCTCAGAAGTTGCTCCTGGCAGGCACGGGGGACCATATGGGGAACCAGGGGATCGAACCGTGGTCCGTCCTAGGTTAGCGCAGGCACCTTACCTCCAGCGCCACCACCTGGCCCCAGTTTTCTTATTTTTCAAGATATCTCACAAGTTTCTTTTTTTTCACATGAGATAACATTTTATTATAAGCTTAGGGGAACAACAAGGGCTCGTTTTCCTCACAGCACTGAGGGGTATCTCTGTATTGTCTATCAAAAGTAAATACAGTTTTGTTTCTATTACATTAGCTTATGTTACCCTGTCTTTCCACTCCTCTAAAACCAGTTTTATGACATAACAGCTTAACCACATGAAGAGTCTGCATCTCCTAGCAGGGAGAAGGAGATGCATACACCTGCTGTTAATCAGATTTTAGCTGGGTGTTGTTAAGTCCTCACTTAACCTTAGGGCAAGTGATGCTGCCACTCACTACCTCCAGTTGAGAAGGAGTCTGGAAATGGCTAGTGTCAATCTTCATAAGACTCAGTTGGGGGCACCCAAAAATCCTTCTTTGTAATACTGCTGAAGTTCAAACATATTATTTATGAGAACATAGAAAGTACTAGCCACTTCTGCCCAAAGAATGTTGTTTTGATGATTTTGTCTTAGGCAGGAAACGTGGTAACAGGAGAGATGGGGGAAGAGCTCATCCTTTCTGGGGATAACATCATCAAAGCAGGAATTGGACCAGGTAAACTGATTCGGTGATCATAAGGGAGTGGGTTGGCACTGGCTGCTCCTTTATGGGCAGACACATGGAATAGTTCTTTACTGTCTTTCTTGTCACATTCTTTACAGGCTCTTGTGCACCACCAGAAGAAAACTGGGGTGGTAAATCCACAACTAAGTGCAGTGATGGAGTGTGCAGATGAAGCTCATGGCCTCAAAGGCCACATCATTTCAGTAAGGCCCAAGGAAGGGCAGGGATCGCAGTGCCAGATAAGGAGACTGTGGTAGAAGTGGATCAGCTATGAGGTGAGCTACTAATGGGGCTTAGTTAACCTAGCAGTATCTTCATGGTGCTCCTTACTTTGCAAGATGGAGGCTGCTGCTGTCCTGGGAATGTAGCTAAGACTTTTGGTAAGGATGTTGTAGGGGCATAGGAAGCTTCTTTCCTTGGATATTATCTTCCTCTTTAGAATCCAAAACCAGATGCCATAGGGGTCTGGTAATGGAAGAGCTGCATGCTCATAGAGGACATGCTGTTATCTTGGGCCTTGGAGGTGATACTGAGAGTCTTAGATGATCCATGGGGTGAGCTAAGCAGTTCTCTTCCTGTTCAGAGGTAAAGAGGTCAACTAGCTTTTCCTTCGGTGCCTTTTCTGCAGGAATCTGGGTTGGACTCTGAAACTTTCTAGTGGAGGCTGTTCTCTTGTTCTGAGTGCCTGCTGGTTCTTCCCTGTGCTTCTAAAGTTCTTCCTGCAAGTTCTTAGGTTTAGAAAAGACATGGATTGTGCCTAGATTCCTAAAAGGGAGCAGTATGACTGAAGGGTACTCTTTCTGGCTTCCCTTTTTGGGAGCCCAACGTGAATGAGTTATTCTTCAGCCTAGAGGGGCCAAATTGAAGTGGTGGCCACCTAATGGCTCTGCATGCTTCCTTGAGAGTGGGCCCTGTGGACAGTGTGGGCTAGGCATGACTTTTGGTAGAGGGCAGTCAAGTGCTGGTCTTTGTTGTAGAGGAGGTATCTGTTCCGTGGACTCTATCATGTTCCAGTAATAGAGCACTCTAGACGTGACCACCTCATGTCCACTGCACATTGGTTTATGGCAGAAGATGTTATAGTAGCTCCAGGCTGCATCCAACTATGTCCTGAAGCTGTAGCAGGGAGAGGGAGGGAGAGTTGAAGACATTTTCCTTAATGTCACCACCTGGCACTCTAAACCTCTTCCTGCAACCCTAACACCACCTGCTGTGCCTGCAGTGGCGGCAATGCTTTATCAAGCCTACACAGTTACTCAAAAAGTAGCTTTTCCACGAGTTAGGAAGGGTTCCCCATACTCCTGTTCCAGTTTCTGCAGCTTGCCAGTAAAATCGACAGGGGCCTCTTGAACTATTTCACCTGCTGGCAAAAGGTTTGCTGTGCCTCGGACATCTTCATCAGAGGCTGCTTTGTAGCTTTGGGGTCCGGCACCATAGGTCCGCACTCCAGGAAATGGTGATGCGGGGCATTAAGATAAACCTGTAGCCATAGCTGGTCCTGTAGGATTAGCTCCATCACCATCTTGGCCTTTATAGGCCTAAAGGCCCATACACAGGCGGACATGGTACAGGTAGCGAATCAAGGCTGGTGCAGTTTCACACAGAAATGACAGAAGCAGAAACTTTAAGACTCGGGGAAATTGCTCCACTGGGCTCCCATGCAGCACGAGCTAGCTGGCCACCACACCGAAGTGCAGAGCCACCACAAGTTTCTAATTAAGTTTGACCATAGCCGTGTTAGTTGGTAAACTGCTTATTTTTTTTTATGTAGCGTTTGTTCCATCCCACTGGTCAACAAGTCTATAGATGCAAATTCTTTTTTGTTGTTGTTGTTGTTGTTGTTTTTGGGCCACACCCGGTGACGCTCAGGGGTTACTCCTGGTTATGTGCTCAGAAGTTGCTCCTGGCTTAGGGGACCTTATGGGAAACCGGGGGATTGAACCGCGATTCGTCCTAGGCTAGCACAGGCAAGGCAGGCACCTTACCTCCAGCGCCACCGTCCGGCTCCCTATAGATGCAAATTCTACAGCATGTTACAGCAGACTTTTTGAATGATCTAAACTGTTTCTCAGTCTTTTTCATACTTTACACAGACATTCCTTCTAATAGTTACTGTCACTCATTTGGCAATAAAGAAGTGTCAGAGGGGAAAATTAACTTTTAGTAAAATAAAAAAGACTAATAAATCTCAGTGTATA
Organism: Crocidura indochinensis; assembly: GCA_004027635.1. Taxonomy (NCBI): domain Eukaryota; kingdom Metazoa; phylum Chordata; class Mammalia; order Eulipotyphla; family Soricidae; genus Crocidura; species Crocidura indochinensis. The sequence goes on from PVKC010008742.1 coordinate 22,936, forward strand.
AAAATTGTATTCGAAAAATATTGTGGTCAGTTTTAGACACTCCCCCATTTACATCCACCTTTATCTTAATAAAAGGAAGAAGTGAGAACAAGAGGTGTATGAAGAGAAATTTGTCAACTTCAGAATAAGACCAAGATGCTTGCATTCAGTACTTATAGGGCTCTGTGGGTCTTCTTTTGGTTTGTTTGAATTTGGTTTTGATATTTAGGCCACACCTGGCTGTGCTCAAAGTTTATTCCTTGCTCTATGCTCAGGAACCACTGTTGGGGACTGTTTGGCATAATTAAAAAGCACCCTCACTAAAATCAAAATGGATTCTTTGAAAGTCTGAGTCAAAGTTCCTAAATGATAAGCTGCATGCAAACTGCCAGCCTGTGAAGCTAGCAGATTATGGCCTTTTGCCCTTGGACCTAAAGAAATAGGAACTAATCACATACATTAGAGCTAGAGAGTTAACCACTAGGCTCCAAGAGGTTCTTGTAAAGATAGGGGTCAAAAGGCCCAAGCAGAGATTAGATCTTGTATTTTGTTGCTCAAATATAATGTGGACCTCTTGACCTATGATAATCTTGTTAATTGTGTAAAAACAAGATGTTCCCATGGAAAGTTACAGCTATTCCAAGTACACCTCTCCCCCTACTCTCTTTGTTTTGCTTTGTCTATATAAGATCTGCTTTCCCTTCATTAAATGGACTCCTGATTGGAACCCTTCATCTCAAGTCTCTTTATTTCCCAGCCCCTCTTCTTTTTTAGGCCGGAATCCTCTTCGAAACCCGTGAATTACTGACGTGGTCTCCAGCTTCACCCATAGGTCGGGGGTCTCTGGTGGGCCACAGAGTGGTGCCCAATTCATGGCTCGAAGCACAGATCAACCAGTCGAATGGCAAAAGGGAGCGAGTCCCGGGAGCTTGTCCACAAGTCGCCGGTAAGACCCTATTATGGGCAAGGTGCAGGAAGGTCAGCCTATTCAGTGTTCACAAAAGCCTTCATTCAAATGCCCTGGTAAATGGGGACTACAGCCCCAGAAAATGGGGACTACAGCCCCAGAAAATGGGGACTGCTTTATCAAAAGAGGAGGCTTTTATTAAAGACCTCAAGAAAGCTGGGTGAAAGAAATATTAAAAGTTAAAAGTAGAATTTAGTTAAAATTTTTTATTTGTGTTCACGACATCTGTCCTTGGTTTGTGGTCACTAGAACAGGCTAAAATTATTACAGGAGCAAAATTAAATGCTCTCGGGGAGAGCCCCGTCAATAAAGAAATCTTTTAGAAAGCGGAGACTGGTGTAGAAAAAGCTCCCCGCAGCCAGTCCTGGGCCAGTAGTGCTCTGCCCAAAACAGAAAACCTCCAAAGACTTTTACCCTATAATTGCCAGTGCACCCCCTGAAGAGGAGATTTTAGATACTGAGGACAATCTGTCCCTGCAGGACAAGGCCGCCCATTAGGATCATGGCCGGTTTCCTCCCTGCGCCTCCCCCTCCCTCCACGTGACCGTTCATAGTCTTTTCCCCACCACCACACAGTTGTTTTAACGCTTGCCCTCCTGCTGCAAGAGTTGGTGCAATCCACTGCACATACACCCACTAAGCCAGCAAAAAATATTTTTGCAACAAAACACCTTATTGGGGCCTGCGCCTTTAAAATTCCCCATTTATCCCCTCCGGTGGTGGCTCCTTTTTGCTGCACCCCCGTCAACTTTTTCTTACATTCGAACTACACCCTAATAAGGTTATCACTCGAAAACCCCGAATCAAAACTCAGTCTTAAAAAACCTTTAATGACTTTCAGCAGCTTCTGAAGAAATTAACTGGCTCCAGCCTTATCTTACATTAACTGGAGCTGATTCAGATCCTACTTTTCACAGAAGCCTCACCTCTGAGGTGCAACAATCCTTGCAGTCAGTGAAATTACTTATTTTCACCTACACTGCCTCTTTACTTGCTTGTCTCTCCTACAGCCTTTTCACCCACAGGCCTTTTATGGCAGAAGGCCCTCCTTTTTGGGTGCACTTGCCTGCCTCTCCCTTGTTTTCTCAACTTCAACTCATCTTGACCAGAAATCCCCTTTTTCATATCCCATATTAGAGCTGACTCTTCTTTGCCTGTACCATTGGCAGAGGGTAATAGTTTTGTCAACCAATCTACTTGTCTTTTCCCAGCCATGGTTAATTTTTTTCCTTGTCTGCTGCATACATAACCATAAACTTCATTATTCCAATGCTCAGACATTCCAGCTTAAATTTAAAATTACCAAAAAACAGACCATACAAATGGTAAGGTAATGCAGGAACTGTTTGTCCCTGCTTCCAAAGCCTCACCTGGGAGTGAACCCCAGAAGTCTAATCCCCAGTGAATTGTGGCAAATGTGTGTTACTCATTATCAAAATAAGTTTCTGTGAGGTCCAAATGCAGACAAAAATTTAGAATACAATATTACCTCCCCCTTAAAGTTGATAAAATCTGGCTTGAATTCAGTAAAAGTAGTGCGAGCCTGTGCGTGTCCTTGTAGTTTCAAGTTTGTTTGCTCTGCTGGAGATGGCAATGAGTGCAGAGGTAGAATTAAAAAGATTAAGGAACTTCATTCATTTGGAATTTATAGTAAAAAATACTGTCATTTTCCAGTTATGTCTCATAATTGTGAAGTTTGTAAAATAAATCATGCAGCATAAGTGTGCCTTTTCTGAAAGCATTTGTGCAATTAAGCTTAGTGCATTGGAAGGTGTAAGGTAATTATTAAGACATTAGAAATTAGGAGACTTTCTAAATTCAGGTCTATAATGGTTAAATTCAAGTGTGTAAGAATTAAAAGCTTCTCCAGGGAGAGAGAGCAACAAGGAGATAAGAATCTCCCTTTGCTCATGACTCTCAAAGATTTTAGAGCAAGGTCACATTTCTGCACATGTAATAACAGATTATTGGTAAAAGAAAAACTTTGTGGCATTTTAAATTCAAACAAACACAAAAGTGTTAAAGTTTGAGTTTTTATATTTCTATTAGAGAATTTGTTTTGATTTTCAAAGTATTTGAAAGAAAAATTATGTGGAAAATGTTGTGGTTAGCCTTTTAAATAATAGTGTTAATTTTTATTGCACAGTAAACACCCAAATGTGCTTTGTGGTACCCTTGCTTTTAATTCTGTGCTACAGCAGTATCTGTTCTATACACCGCATTGAAAGAACTCTCCTTTTAAAAGTATTCAGAAAGTCAGCACATTATACAAAACTGTAATTTGTGTCAAAGTGAAAAATATCTAAGTGTTGAAAAAGATATTGTTAATTTTATGAACAACTAATATTATAAAAGTAACTACATTTTATATGCAGGTTAACAACACATATCAAATATAATTTGGCCTTGAATCTCTGGGTGTGGAAATGCATCAAGTATCTTTCACTATGCTTTATTATGATCTAAACATTTTGTTAATTTGGTATATAATATTTTTTACAAATTATTAACTTAAGGTCTTCAAAGTGAAAACATTTGTTTTTTAAAGTCAGTTTTTCATAACTCTCATAAATCATAGTTTATGCTCTTGTGTTTAGTCATTAAAATTTTTTAATTTTATTTTAACACCTTGATTACATACATAATTGTGTTTGGGTTTCTGTCATGTATAGAGCACCACCCATCACCAGTGCAACGTTCCCATCACCATTGTCCCAAATCTCCCTCCTCCCCAACCACCCCCGGCTTTACTCTAGACAGGCTCTCCATTTCCCTCATAGGTTCTCATTTTTAGGACAGTTCAAAATGCAGTTATTTCTCTAATTAAGCTCACTATTTTTGTGGTGAGCTTCTTGGGGTGAGCTGGAACTTCCAGCTCTTTTCTCTTTTGTGTCTGAAAATTATTATTATTGCAGGAATGTCTTTCATTCGCCTTAAAACCCATAGATGAGTGATACCATTCTGGGTTTTTCTCTCTCTCTCTCTCTGACTTATTTCACTGAGAATGATAGATTCCATGTACATCCATGTGTAGGAAAATTTCATGACTTCATCTATCCTGACAGCTGCATAATATTCCATTGTGTATATGCACCACTGTTTCTTTAGCCATTCTTCTGTTGAAGGGCATCTTGGTTGTTTCCAGAGTCTTGCTATGGTAAATTGTGCTGCAATGAATATAGGTGTAAGGAAGGGGTTTCTGTATTGTATTTTTGTGTTCCTAAGGTATATTCCTAGGAGTGGTATAGCTGGATCATATGGGAGCTCGATTTCTAATTTCTGGAGGAATCTCCATATCGCTTTCCATAAAGGTTGAACTACACGGCATTCCCACCAGCAGTAGATAAGAGTTCCTTTCTCTCCACATCCCTGCCAACACTGTTTGTTCTCATTCTTTGTGATGTGTGCCATTCTCTGTGGTGTGAGGTGGTACCTCATAGTTGTTTTGATTTGCATCTCCCTGATGACTAGTGATGTGGAGCATTTTTTATGTGTCTTTTGGCCATTTGTATTTCTTCTTTGTCAAAGTTTCTGTTCATTTCTTCTCCCCATTTTTTGATGGGATTAGATGTTTTTTTCTTGTAAAGTTCGTCAGTGCCTTGTATATTTTGGAGATTAGCCCCTTATCTGATGGGTATTGGGTGAATAGTTTCTCCCACTCAGTGGGTGGCTCTTGTATCCTGGGCGCTATTTCCTTTGAGGTGCAGAAGCTTCTCAGCTTAATATATTCCCATCTGTTAATATCTGCTTTCACCTGCTTGGAGAGTGCATTTTCCTCCTTGAATATGC